>CAJHZI010000848.1:147500-207500 GCA_905160935.1 Enchytraeus crypticus
CGTAATTCTAAATAATTCCAATAGATAATTTGTTAGACTAAATGTCTCTGTAATTATGTATTTAATGTATGTAATGTATTTTAATGTAATCTAATGTAATATAAAAATAAATACAAATATCATCCGGCCTACGTTATCGACACATCAACTACTACGTGCCTACGTCAACATATTTTTTCTTGTTTTCTATGACTAGCAGGTTTGGATAGTGACAAGCATCATTAGAGGTAAATTGGATCAGCTCTCACTTGTTGAGTAGAATATCATCATCTATAATCAGATGATGAGCAGCCTCGAGTGCCCCCCACCCCAGGTGTAAACGCCCCAGCCCCTTTCTCACCCCACCCGGGGGAATGCCTCTATATATAGTGTAGTACTGATCCTTTAAAAATGGCGCAGATATCACTCAAATATGGTTACTGTTAAAAGATGTGGTGAAAAATTTTCAACAGGCTTTTTTAAAATACAAAACACGGGCCATCCTCAACACGAGGTTAAACATCGAGAAGGTGAAGGTTTGGTTTGGCTGGAGTCAGTGGCGATGTCGGTATGTTATTCGACCGCGGATCAGTGTGTGCGGGGTTCAAATCCTGGGCTCTCCCGTCACTGGCATCGCTTTCGAGTGAGAAAACTGACGTTAACATTGGCTCAACGTCCCCCCTATCCTCTCCTCACAGATATTCAGCCCCGCTGCGCTTGTCGAGCTCAATTAAATCTCGACAGCGAAGATGTGGGCGCTCAGTGATTCACACCTCACGTGTTCAACACACTCTTCACTCACAGCTCTCATCACGTGTTCAACACGCTCCTCACTCACAGCTCTCATCACGTGTTCAACACACTCTTCACTCAAAGCTCTCATCAAGTGTTCAACACGCTCTTCACTCGAAGCTCTCATCACGTGTTCAACACGCTCTTCACTCACAGCTCTCAACACGCTCCTGACCTCTTCACTTAGACGTGTTCTAAATGACCTGTATGCACCTAGATGTGCTATAAGTGATCTCTAGTCACTTAGATATTCTATAAATGACCTCTACGCACTTAGATGTGCTATATATGACCTCTATGCACTTAGAAGTGTTCTAAATGACCTCTATGCACTTATAAGTGTTCCAAATGACCTCAATCGGAGACGATACTATAGAGTCCTGCACTGGAAGGGTCTAATCAGTTATGGGGATCTAAATAGCGCTTGGGCCTTTTCTCAATTTAAGCATGTACCAAATTTTTATATATACTAGAGGTTGAAAGTTAGAAAGAGTTTCATAGCAAAGCAACAGGTCACCACACTGACTGACTGCATGTTCTGATGTTTTTTCAAAGTTCTCTTATGACAATATCTAGCAACATATAACACTGTTAGCGCGTTTCTGATAATCCTAAATAGATTATTAAACTGTAGGTCACAGAAAATGCTCAACGCTTTTCTGTAATTCGCCTGCTTGCTAACAGAAGCTTCGTGCCTGTAACTATTTCCTCTACAACAACAGTCATTTGCCTGAACGGAAGCCCCTGCCATTCTCTTCACATCATGGACAGCCAATCAGTATACAGGCTAATACCTGCCCTAAGCAAAGCAAGAGGAAATGCTACTTCTATACAATTAGATGTTTTGTCTTTTCTGTGCTAGGTCGGAGTCAGTGGCGATGTCGGTAAGATACTCGACCGCGGATCAGTATGGGCGGGGTTCAAATCATGGACAAGCCCGTCACTGACATTGCTTTCGAGTGAGGAAACTAACATTAGCTTTATCTTTATTAGCTTTTACAGAAGGTTGGATCTAAATCGACTTGATACACCGGCTACTGTCTTGTGTTCTCTGTTCTACTCATAATACTGCAGAGCTGTACAAAGATTAGAGCCAAGTTAAACGCCTATATCGAACCACGTGTGTACTGAAAGTGTTGGGGTTTTGTTGTGGTTCGAACCCGAGGTATAGTGTTTACCATCAATCTTTCTATCCACTACTGCGTCCAAACGATACAAAATAGCCAAGCAGCAATAGACCACAGTCAGTGAAGTACCAGCTAGAGGAGAGTGCTTAATAGAGTGTAACGCTGTAGAGATGTTAATAGGGTGGTAACGCTGTAGAGATGTTAACAGAGTGGTAACGCTGTAGATATGTTAATAGTATGGTAGCACTGTAGAGATCTTACTAGCGTGGTAACACTGTAGAGATCTTACTAGCGTGGTAACACTGTAGAGATCTTGTTAGCGTGGTAACACTGTATCTTACTAGCGTGGTAACAGCGCATGGCTGCATGCGACAAATCGCTATAAACATTTTTCAAAGGTTGAGACGTATTTCATATCAAACCTCACGAACAGGATATGGCGAATAGAAGTAACAGCTGGCGTAGGTAACAGCTGCTGGAAGTGACAGCTGATGGATACAGCAGCTAGTGGAAGTAGCGGCTGTGACAGCAACAGCTGATGGAAGTAGCAGCTAGTGGATGCAGTAGCTGGTGAATGCTGGTGGAAATAGCAACTGGTGGAAGTAGTAGCTGGTGGATGCAACAGCTATTGGATGCAACAGTTGGTGGATGCAACAGCTATTGGATGCAACAGTTGGTGGATGCAACAGCTATTGGATGCAACAGTTGGTGGATGCAACAGTTGGTGGATGCAACAGCTATTGGATGCAACAGCTGGTGGATGCAAGAGCTGATGGAAGCTACATCTTGTGGATGCAACAGTTGGTGGATGCAACAGCTATTGGATGCAACAGTTGGTGGATGCAACAGTTGGTGGATGCAACAGCTATTGAATGCAACAGTTGGTGGATGCAACAGCTATTGGATGCGACAGTTGGTGGATGCAACAGCTATTGGATGCAACAGTTGGTGGATGCAACAGCTATTGGATGCAACAGTTGGTGGATGCAACAGATATTGGATGCGACAGTTGGTGGATGCAACAGCTTGTGGAAGTGTGGACATAAGATTAATGTTTGTAGGGTTAAGTGAGACATGACAACAAGTTAAAGACACTCCCTCCACAGATCTCCATCTCCCTCATTTCATCTCTCCCTCCTTCGTTCTCTCTTCTCTCCTTTCTCTCTCTCGCAGTATATCTCATTCTCTCTCTCTCCATCTCTCTGTCTCTGAGTATCTCTCTATCTCTCTCTCTCTCTCTCTCTCTCTCTCTCTGACTTTCTCCCTCTTTCTCTCTCACTCTATCTCTCTCTCTCTATCCATCGATCTCGCAGTATACAGACTGGGGCATAAAGTAATCCCCTTGAGATAGCTCAACAACTTTGGCAAAACTCAAAATATATATACCAAATTTTCGGAGCTTCTAGAGGAGGAATTTCTACAGACAGGAAGAATCGCTTTACAAGAGAGATAGATAGATAGATAGATAGATAGAGAGAAAGCGAGAGAGAGAGAGAGAGAGAGAGGAAGCATTGGTATCATCACGTATAGAAACGGTGAGACCCTCATCATTGGATCATAAGCTGCAGAGAGAATATATCAACGAAACTAATCAGCTTACCTTTCTTCTTCTCTCCATTTTCTTCACTACTCTCTCCCCCTCTCTGTATCCCTCTCCCTCTCTAGTATAGTCTTATACTAGTCTTATGATATAGTCTTATACTAGTCTTATGTTATAGTCTTATACTAGTCTTATGTTATAGTCTTATACTAGTCTTATGAGAGAGAGAGAGTGAGAATGAGAGAGAGAGAGAGAAAGAGAAAGACAGAGACAGAGACAGAGATAGAAGGAGAGAGAGAGAGAGAAGTAGAGAGAGAAAGAGAGAGATAGAGAGAGAGATAGAAGGAGAGAGAGGAAACAAAACTCACCTCTATATTCATGAGAGAGAGAGACAGAGAGAGAGACAGAGAGAGATAGAGATACAGAGAGAGACTATAACAGAGTGAGAGAGAGAGAGAGGAAACTCACCTCTATATTCATGAGAGAGAGAGAGAGAGAGAGAGACAGAGAGATAGAGAGAGAGATACAGAGAGAGTGAGAGAGATAGAGAGAGAGAAAGATAGAGAGAGAGATACAGAGAGAGTGAGAGAGATAGAGAGAGAGAGAGGAAACAAACCTCTATATTCCTGTGCTATGGACCCTGGCATGACGATGAGCGACACAAACAGATCGGCCACGCTGAGCGATACAAGGAAGTAGTTGGTGACGTTCTGAAGCTTCTTCTCGACACATACAGCGAGACATACAAGCATGTTACCAGCAATACCGGCAAGAACAAGGAGAAAGAGAGAAAGGACCTGCCAGTGGTCCTGTTGTTCAGTGGATAGAGAGTCCGGCGTGAGATCAGCAGGTATGGATTCATTGTGCAGTAGGGTGATAGTGAAGAGATCAGGAAGCATAGTGACCTCTATCCATTGATTCCCTTTCAATATCATACTTTGCACTAATTAATTTGATTTTTGATTTTGCACCGTTTTTGGATCTTCTTTTTGCTCGCCCACTTGATTTTGTCTCAATAGTGCTCGGTGTTGTCATTGATGACTGTAGCACTCTAATTGTTGTTATTATCCTTTACATTTTAGACTGAAATCTGACCGGAACTTCAAAAAGCGAATCATTTCTTCAATTATTTATTTATCTCATGATTTTATATCGACGTTAATTTATGATCTAAAATTAAGTCACATGTATTGATGCATTGGAAGCAGCAACTGTGTTAACATGTGCTGCTGTCATGTGTGAAATCTGAAGATTAGAAATATCCAGCGTTTTAGTTTTATACTTTTTACAGATAGATTTCTTCAATAGATTTCAGATATTTTATTTTTATCAATGCAGCAATTTATCTGTATGCAATCGAGCGTTAATGTTACAATGCATTTTTATAGTGTAGATAAAGTAACTTTACGACCCTAGCTAAACTGATATGGAGGTGAAGATGTTGACGAATAAAGTACAAAATAAAATGAAAACAATATAAACTATAATAAAGTTTATGAAAAAAGTGACAATAAAAATTAATACAATATAAATAATAAAAAATTTGATGAATAAAGTGAGAATAAAAATAAAAGAATAAAAATAAAAATAAAGTTGATGTATACAATGAAAATAAAAATGAATACAATATAAATAACAGTAAATAATGTTGATGAATAAAGTAAAATATAAAAATGAAAGAAATATAAATAATAATAAATAAAGTTGATTTATAAAATAAAAAATAAAACTGAATACATCATAAATAACAAGAAATAGAGATTTTTATGCCTGTGATATAATACAGTAAAAAGTAGATGCTGCCGTCATCAATGACGATATCTAACCCTACTGAAACCTCCTAATGGACAAGCGAAACACCCAAGTATTTAAAACTGGCACAAAATCCAAACTTCAGAAGCCAGTCCAAACAATATACTTACGTACATGTCTATGACTAACTTTTTATCAACGGACCGGAACCCTTAACATACGTTTTCTCTTTAAAACACAAGTTTTATATCTGTTGGGTAAACGGATTTCTAGTGTCATGCGATTAGAGGATGACTCTGACGTCACTCGTGTATAATCCAACCAACAACTGTCCGTGTTTCGTAAGAGAACACCACTCAGCATATAGAGAAACTATATATAGCCATATTAGTATAGGCTATATATATATATATATATATATATATATATATATAATATATATATATATATATCTATATATATATATATATTATATATATATATATATATTATATCTATATATATATATATATATATATATATATAGACATAGACATAGATATCAACGCTCTGACCTTTACTGAATTGAGTTATTTGTATTGTTATTATGTTATTAATCTTTATTAAAAACCACAACAAGATTTTTAAAATAATAGGCCTACATGTAGAATGCATAGCTGTAATTATACAAAATATTAAAGACAACATAACTTCTCGCCATATTCCAACGCGTGGACAACGTCAGGGACGTCTCGAACTGACAACAACAACAACAACAACACAGTTCGCACATAATGATCGCATGTACAGAGTAGTTTCCGTGATAAGAAAGTGCTAAGACGTAAACGTTTGGACTTCGTCTTCATACAAACAACTAATGATCGTGATGTCACAGGCTTATAAATGTCGTACTTAGGCTTCTTTTAACTATAACCAGCTGGTGCTTGGCTCAATCTTCACGACAATAGTGCCAAAACTTCTGCTAGCAATAAGTTTAAACACAGAACGTCTAATGAAGTAATCGCATGGCACTAAAAGAATTGATTTAAATTAAACATTTATTTATTGTTTAATATCTCAGACGAGATTGTGTATGTAAAATCGTATAATAAAATGTGTATGCTGTGTCAAAGGATCAGTGAGATTGCAGCAATTGCTTATATCTATCTCAAAGGCAGCCCAGGCTATACGCCTCGTTGCGGTGTGATACAGGGGGAGGACTCGTTGCGGTGTGGCACAGGGGAGGTCTCACTGGGGGGGGGGGGGGGGGTTAGCCGCTGCTCACGTCCACCTCCAGATGATGCTATGAACATCGAGTGAGGGGAGATTAACCCCCTAAACATTGAGTGGGGAGAGATTAACCCCCTAAACTTTGATTGGAGGAGATTAACCCCCTAAACATTGAGTGGGGGAGATTAACCCCCTAAACTTTGAGTGGGGGAGATTAACCCCCTAAACATTGAGTGGGGGAGATTAACCCCCTAAACATTTGTCTTAGATCAGATTTCCCCACGAGGAAGAAGTGCTATAGTAGATAAACGTAAAGCTAAAGTCAAGTTTAACGTCAGTTTCTTGCTCGAACAGCATGTCAATGACGGGGAGAGCACTGGATTCAATCCCTGTACCTACTGATCCGGATTAGAATAGACTTTCTCCAATCCTCTCCGGTGCCACAATAACTTAAATTCAGCTTCACGAGAACTCAATCCAGTTCTACTTGAACTCAGTCCAGTTCTACTAGAACTCAATCCAGTTCTACTTGAACTCAATCCTGTTCTATAAGTACTCAATCCAGTTCAACTAGAACTCAATCCAGTTCTATGAGAACTTCTCAACCAGCGTTCTCATTATTCGCTGACTGAGCCGTCTGTGGACATAGCAATAATGCTCGATGTTGTCATTGATGACTGTAGCACTCTAACTGTTGTTATTATTACAGCTGACGTTAAATAGATTGTAGTATTGTATGGATTTACGACGTAAATAAATCCGCGCCATTAGGTGGTAAGGGAAATGTAAATCATACAATTTCATTCACAGCTGGTTCGTAGAATAACAATATCATCAGTTTCATTTATAATTATTGCTTAACTTTCATTAACCATTTTGAAGAACTCAGTCAATGATTGCCTAATTTGTTGAGCGCAGCTATAGGATAAATTTCCTTCTTTAGTTTTCCAATAAATTCGATCCCTATTCTGAAAAATTTATTAATTTTAGAAATGAATTCTCGGCAATTAGATGACCGCTAGGAATTACATAACTTAGAAATAATGAAGTACATGTCCGTATAACATTTTACATTTTCACAAATTAGATAAAAACAGGAAGAGAAAAACAACAAAATCGTCTTTTTCAAGTCGTTGACCGGAAGAAAGTTGAGTAGTTAATAGCTGCTAAGATGAGAGGCTTTCATTCACAAAAAATATGCCAGCCTCTCCTGTTGTCTGTGACAGACAGTCGCTTTGAAGATATATTCCGACAAACAAATTCTGCCTGCAAAACCAATTATATACCGCATTATGACAATTACATACCGCATTATGACAATTACATACCGCATTATGACAATTATATACCGCATTATGACAATTACATACCGCATTATGACAATTATATACCGCATTATGACAATTATATACCGCATTATGACAATTACATACCGCATTATGACAATTATATACCGCATTATGACAATTACATACCGCATTATGACAATTACATACCGCATTATGACAATTATATACCGCATTATGACAATTACATACCGCATTATGACAATTATATACCGCATTATGACAATTACATACCGCATTATGACAATTACATACCGCATTATGACAATTATATACCGCATTATGACAATTACATACCGCATTATGACAATTATATACCGCATTATGACAATTACATACCGCATTATGACAATTATATACCGCATTATGACAATTATATACCGCATTATGACAATTACATACCGCATTATGACAATTATATACCGCATTATGACAATTACATACCGCATTATGACAATTACATACCGCATTATGACAATTATATACCGCATTATGACAATTACATACCGCATTATGACAATTATATATCGCATTATGACAATTACATACCGCATTATGACAATTATATGTCACATCAGGACACTTATATACCACATCAGGACACTTATATACCACATCAGGACACTTATATACCACATCAGGACACTTATATGCCGCATAACAATACAGTTTTAACGTGAGTGAGATAGAGAGAGAGAGAGAGAGAGAGAGAGAGAGAGAGAGAAAGAAGGAGACAGAGAAAGAGAGAGAGACATACAGGTCTAGTTCATTAGTAATGTATTACGAAATCTCTCCAACAAAAGTTCACTGAACTTTTACCTTCTTTTCTTCTTTATTTAGACTACGATCACTCAGCATCACACTACGTCACGTCACGTCATATTTCTGCATCACGTGACTGTTGTAGCGGCTCTATGCAGACCCTGTTGTGTATAGAATAATCCTAACCCCTCCGTAGGGTCATATATCCTAACCCCTCCGTAGGGTCATATATTCTCATTTCTTGCTTATTTCTAGAACAAAGACACCGAGACAAGCAACAATTACATCGAACCTCTTCTGAAAGCTACCAGTGAAGTTATATCAGCCTATGGCGCTATCTAAGGTGACGCCATGTTTAGTCTGCAATGAATTAATGGGTTTTGATAAAGATCTCACAACTCCACCACAACAACAACAACAATAACAAGAATATCGGCACCCGAAGCAAGTCTTGATCACAGTATCTTGAGCTGGTTCCACAACTAGATGCATGCAGCATTGTAGATAGTTGAATAAATTTTGTTCTACTACCTTGAAATAATTATAATGCAGTATAAACAGCACTGGCTGCTTCATGTAGCCTGACAAATCAGATTCTTGTTACGTTTATGAGTATAAATAAACATTAAATATTATTTTTATTAAACATTAGTTGATCATGATGATTAAAAGAGGTTATAGAAGGTAGAATGGAAGGATAAAGAGGCAGGGGCAGGCCGAGATTAGGTATGTTAGATGATTTAAAAGACCCGTATGTGGAAATGGAAAGAAAAGCGGAAGACAGAGAAGAGTGGAGGCGTTATATATCATGGACCTGCCAGTAAGCTGTGCACTAAGAGAGAGAGAGAGAGAGAGAGAGAGAGAGATCATGGTGGCTAAGAAAATAGGTGACTCTGGTGGTTACCACCAAAAGCTTTTAAAATTTACAGGAATCGAGAATTCCAGTCTAATTGAGATTCCAGGGCAAAGGAGCTATCACAAAGAAGCGATTCCCGACATAGATGCTCCACAGATATCAGATTTGATGTTACCCATCCCTCACCCGTCTTCTACTTCTATACTTACAGTTTAGTCGTCCAGTCTTTGCCGCATCGAATAACAACTATAGGGAAAAGAAGATGCAATGGACACACAATGTGCGCAGCTGAACCCCATAGCAAGTCTTTTATAGAATAACTTCATCATGTGTGATTAAAGAGATGATGTTTAGAGTTGATCACTTATCAGTCGTTTAAGTAATCCTAATGCTTATCACTTATCAGTCGTTGAAGTAATCCTAATGCTTATCACTTATCAATCGTTGAAGTAATCCTAATGCTTATCACTTATCAGTCGTTGAAGTAATCCTAATGCCTATCACTTAGCAGTCGTTTAAGTAATCCTAATGCTTATCACTTATCAGTCGTTGAAGTAATCCTAATGCTTATCACTTATCAGTCGTTGAAGTAATCCTAATGCCTATCACTTAGCAGTCGTTGAAGTAATCCTAATGCTTATCACTTATCAGTCGTTGAAGTAATCCTAATGCTTATCACTTATCAGTCGTTTAAGTAATCCTAATGCTTATCACTTATCAGTCGTTGAAGTAATCCTAATGCTTATCACTTATCAGTCGTTTAAGTAATCCTAATGCTTATCATTTATCAGTCATTGAATACTTATCACTTATCAATCGTTGTATTATCCTATGATTTATCACTTACCAATTACTGAATTGATCCTAAGGTTTTTCATTTATCAATCATTTATTTATGCTAAGATTTATCACTTATCAATCATTGATTTATCCTAGGATTTATCACTTATCAGACGTTGTATTATCCTAAGGTTTATTACTAATTAATCATCCCGTTGATTAACAATTCTCATCTTTAATGTTCACAATATACGATTCGTTTTTAGTGACTGAATTGGGTACTTTTTAGTCGTTTACATTATTATTGACTTTCTATAGATCTTACAGTATGCTAGGCCTATATAATTTTACTGTTTTGCAACTTTTACTTGATAATGGTAAGCCCTATTTGTTAATGTAATGGTTTAGTTTCCTCATGGCAATGCTGCTAATCAGCATACTAAGCAGCAATACAATACCGCATTAGACATACCGTTTGTTGATTGATTAATTGATTATTTAACTCTTTCCTTCAATATTGTTCGCTGCTCTTTCAAAATTAGCAAAGGGCCTTCCTAAACTGATGTCTTGCTCACTTGTAACCAGTGACACAAATCCCTACAAGCAGTGAAGCGTGAACCGGTCAGCCAATCCTCTCATCAGATGATGGAAAAGCATCAACACAAATCATCCCATGTCGTGCTAGGGATCTGCTGTCAGGTGATTAAGCTCTTTCATTAATTAATTGGTTAATAGACTGATGAGTAGAGGGGGTGACTTCCTGACTGACGATGACTTCTTTCCTCTAAACAGAGAAGATGAGTTCTTCTAAATAGTAGGCCTAGTACTGGAGGGTTAGACGGTATAAATAATACCCTTACATGGTTGGAGCCAGTGGCAATGTCGGTAATATGCCGACAGTATGTGCGGGGTTGAAATCCTGGGCTCGCCCGTCACTGACATCGCTTTCGAGTGATAAAACTTACGTAAGCATTAGCTTTTTTACATAGTGAATAGTATTGTATAGTAATTTGTCACAATGTGGCATAATAACATGTGTATAGATGTATCATTAAAACTAGTAGAATAAATGTCTGTCAATAGTGTTGTATGATGAACATTTAAATGTACATGTAGTTGGAACAGTGCTGTAACTGATTGAGACATGAGAAAGTTTTGAACGAGAAGAAAAAGAGGAAGACAGAGGCTAGAAGTGTTGTCGGCACACTGAAGTATTCGTACATTTTTAAAAACATCTCGACTGATGATAGAGGAAAATGGAAAAGTTTCGTCACTAGCGTTTCACTTGACAATACAATACAAGCGAGAATGTGGAGTATACATCTACAAAACTGTCCTAATTAAATTCCGTGGTACGAACTGATGAATAGAGCAATCTAAACTGTTCTCTACGTATTGTAGGAGGCGATTAGACAATGACTGTAAACGAGGCAAGGAATACTTCAGAAGATATATTTTTCTCGAGTTATGGACAACATTAAGTTGCGTACAAGACTGCGACTATGACTATTAGATTTCACCTTAATCCTGAATTATATCTGAATCAAGCAGTTAATATATTAATATTGTGCGCTTTGAAAGCGGACTCTGAGTTTTATAATTATGTACCTTGGATCTCTTATTTGATTGAACATACAGTGAGAGAGATTACTGCAGATAGCATTAAGAAATCTTCTACTACAATAGCAACAACAACAACAGAATTAGAGTGCTACTATCGTCCATGACAACATTAAGATATTTTCTACTAACACTATTATCTATATCGCTGAGTTGTCTGAAATCATGTAGAGTTCTCTAATTTTAGCAGCTCTGGTCTAAATGAGGAAAGAAAGAAGCTGGATATAGAATGCATCGATAGCTCGGGGAGACAGTGCTAATTGATGACAAGTGACTCGAGATAGTTTTCTATTTTTATTTAGAGATTAGTGCGCGAGGTGGAAGCGATCCTTGTATGGACATGGAATATAGTCACCGAGGAAATGCATGACAGAGATCAAGTCATAGGCTGAGAAAGTCCGCAAATATGTGTCACTGATAGAAACAGCACCTTATGCCTCCTATATATATATCTCTCTCTTAGTGCACTACCTACTGGCAGGTCCATGGTACATAACGCCTCCACACTTCTCTGTCTTCCGCCTTCCTCTTCATTTCCACATATGAGTGGGTCTTTAAATCATCCAACATACCTAATCTCGGCCTGAAATATACAGCGACTTCTAGCATTTTATCGTTTAACTTGACAAGTCACTCTAGTGTGCTGAGTTTTAATAGTTGTTGCTATATAACTAATTTAACACACTGCAACTTTGAACTCGTTTTTGTGTTGACTAAACTGTTCATCCTAGTTGCAATGTGTTCACCCACATCAGTGGAATGATTGAGACAGGAGAAAGACAATAAAGGATTTGAGGTCGAGGGGAGGGGCAATGGAGGGCTTGATTTGTGGCAAGACACTAAACATAAATTATATACACTCCATTTATACACAACAACCAATCAATTCCACATTGATAATGGAAAGCTGTCACTTATTATTTTTTTATTTATTTAAACGATTTAATCATTTCACGCAATAAAGTTAGAAAAGACTCACAAAATGCAGCAACTCACAATCAAGTCGTGATCGGGTCACCGGAAAGATCTTCCTCTTTCAGAAGATGTAACATTATCCCCATTGTAACTTTTCCTGTCTATTCCTCAATTATGTTCTATTTGTAAAGCTGTCTGCAGCTCTAATGTAAATTACAATCATAACTATTACAACAACCTTGAAATTTCTAAAGTGGTCCAATTATACGAATTCGATTTGCTGGTCGATTAGTTGCGATGATTTAATGAAAAACTTCAGTTTAACGATTGGACACATTTAGAACGAGCAAAGGTCAAACTGTTCTAATATTCAGTATATCCATAACGAAAGTATGGATATATTGAAAAAGACATTGTATATATTAGAGTTCTGCTCATATGTAGATATGAAGAGGAAAACCGAAGGCAGAGATGAGTGGAGGCGTTATATGCCATGGACCTGACAGTAGGCAGTGCACTGAAAGATATATATATATATATATATATATATATATATATATATATATATATATATATATCCATAACGTGACCAATATGTGACCACATAGGCACTAAATTATTCCGATTTATTTGATAAAATGTTAATAATAAAACCAAATTGACAAATAGAACTATACTTTACTCTACTCTACTCTACTCTATTCTACTCTACTCTACTATACTATACTATACTATACTATACTATACTATACTATACTATACTATACTATACTATACTATACTATAGCATAGATATAGTCAGGCTTTATCGTATAGCATGCTCTGAGATTATGTCCTACTTGTGTAGGTGACCTCTACTTTTTATTCTCCTCTAAAACAACAAAATAAAAAGCAGTAATATCGAGTAGAAGTCTAGACTGTTTCAAACCTGACATTATGTCAATGTTCTTGAAATTTTCTTTTTTCAGAGAACATTAGCGTTACCATTAACATCCGGTGCGTACATCGTGTCACTGGTTTTCTACATTGGTAGCACTGCTGATGAGCGGTGCTTCTAGATCTACTCAGTGACCGGAAGTTGACTTCCTAGAGTTTATCAGTTCCAGATGTTGTCGTGGATCACAGTATATCTCTAGTTGAAGAAGCTGATAACAGAATGGTCGTCTTAAGGAATAGACTCTGACTCGATTAATTAAAGGCTTCAATGACAAATGTCGTCATGGACGACAGGGACGCTAAATGCTACTAATAGAGAGACTGATAGAGATCATTAGCTTGATCTAAGTGTCGTTATAGCGGCCTCGAGTCATCAATTAAATCATCTCACGGGTTACTATAACATTGAACTCTCTCTCGCTCTCTTCTCTCTCTCTGCTAATTCTGAAACAATTTTTAAAGGGAAATACAAAAATTATTAAAATCTACATTAATCCAGACTGATAGAATGTTTCTATAGGCGCCTAGGAACAGCTAAATGCCTTCATTAGACTTATTTGAGCCTCTCAATGACTCGGTGTTAGTTCATTAAATCTGCTGCATCTGCAACCACAGCTAATTCCTAGGTAATCAATCCTAGACTGGCGACATGTGAAGGCTATGCGAAGCTAGGCTACTAAACGATACCTGAAGGCTACGAGAAGATAGGCTACTAAATGATACCTCGAGGCTACATTAAGATAGGCAACTAAACGTTACCTGAAAGCTGCATGTGAAGCTACGCTACTAAATGATACCTGAAGGCTACATATGAAGCAAGGCTATTAAGCCATACCTGAAGGCTACGTGAAGCTAGGCTAATAAATGATACCTGAAGGCTATATAATAGCTACCAAAAACCTTCCTGAATGCTGAACTAGCTTACCTGCAACAATCTTGATCATGTTATGTAAAGCCTATGAAGATTTCTACTGCCTGGCTCTTTGATGATTGGCATCAGCCAAGTTTTACGTTTTGTGATGAATTGTTTCAAAGCATAACCCCAGACAGACCTTATTAGAACCCGTTGTATTAGAAATTTGCAGCAAGTAAGCTCGCAGCGATACCAAATCTCAAATCCGATACCGATACTAAAAGCTGGTATAGGTATCGGTAACTTCCTATACCGATTCCAGACTAGACTAATCATGTGTAAGTCAAATATTGAAATTGCAACTACAATAGAGTTTTGTAAGGCTTTTACTTAACTATATTATTATCAATTACCTCAATTGAAGAAAAAGTTCAAAGTTATTATATTGTAATTATATTATCACTCTTTTAATATGCCCATAATAGACCAATTTGAGCTAAAAGTGCTTACATAAACATTTATTAAACAAAAGTCAATTCTGATTTAAGATCTTGATATAATTTTATTACATTTACTGTCAGATAGGTCTGTGATCGGAGTGCTGGCGTGTGGTACATATAAAACGTGGGATTTATCTTAAAATTTGTCTGCTTTGCTTTAATTTTGAAGCAATACATTCTTTCTATACCCCAGCTTACTATAGGCTGTATAAGAAATTAATGTTACCTATAATAATTTTAGAATTAAATTTTCAGAAATGTGACATTATCTGCAAGAGCTGTTGATGAATTTAATCAAGTCATGACGTCACCCGGTGCATTAAACACTTTAAGTGACGCCAGAGATAATCTAAGCCTGAACTATGATAACTATTAACTAAGCAGGATTATGTGCATGTTTCTTGATGAAACTTTCTCATGTTGTGTCCGGGACATTCAAGAATAGATCGACCGTAAACAGTATGTGTTGTAAGAGGCGGCTATGAGAGGATTGACGAAGGCATCAGGAAACCACCTCAGAAGCCATATTATTCCCAAGCTATATATAGGCTACATTAAGGTGTGGATAAGGCATAGCTTTTAGTGAAGGGCCTAACTTGTTGATTATAGAGTACTCGATACAAAGCGTCAAAAGCAGCATGTGAGTAGGAATGTGTACCTTGGACCTGCCACTTGGCAGAACACGAGAGATTTGATGATATCATTGTCCTCGCTATTTCACAGTGTGCTCTAATCAACCAGGCTTTTGCATCATTCAATATTTTCCCTGTGTCACAGAAACTAAGCTGTAGCTGGTTCAGAAACCTGGAATCAATCTATCAACTCAGAAATGACCTGAAGGCAAATACTTCTAGCATTCTTATTAGTAATTTAGTACTGCGTTTAATGTGGAAAATGTAGTTTTGTTTTAAATCTTTTAAATTATATAAATTACCATGGATTTAATGTTTTGATAGAGTTCGGGAGGAAACTGAACCAGTGTTCCAAGCAACCAAAAACTCATCATTCAATCGTCTGCCATTATATCCGCACTCAGCATAGTATCATCGACATGTATAGTACCAATTTTTAGTAGACTATTTGTCAGCTTTGGTTATAATAAAACCAAGAGAGCCAAAAATAGAGCTTAAATTGTATTTTATAAGTTAACAGCGCTTAAGATCAATGTCTGTTTCTAAGTTCATGGTAGGAATGATAAAGGAATATGATGAGTTTATACTTTCATCATGTTATTAGGAATGTTGGCACACATAGCTAGAGAGCTAGAGAGATGATGATGATGATGATGACCCTGAGCTATTGTTCAATATCCTGCAGTGGTCCACAAGCAATGCATTCATTACATGTCGCTTGTTTTGTCAAGTAAATACTCGAGACTCTATCACGTCATTAACTCATTTCCTCCAGTCATTTTGTATCTTTATAAAACAGCCAAGCGTTCGATTAATTTAGCTATAAAAACATCTCAATGAGATGATACACAGGTGTCTAATGCTACTGGCCTTTTCATTTTTACTGCAAAATGGCGCAAACAAGTCCTTTTTCTTTCTCTTCCTCTGTCTCTGTATCCCTCCCTCTCTCTCTGTATCCCTCTCGCTCTCTCCCTCTCTCAGTGCACGAGAATGCGTGTATGTGTGTACATTTCTTTGGATAAAGTGAGGGGGAGGCACAGGAAGTAAGTTGCACTAGCTCACAGAGATTCGTTCACCTGCTAGTGGCTGGTATTAGATATACCAGAGATCTGTGCGATGTTGTCATGGATATGGACTCTACGAAAGATATAGTTTGTGTTTTACTTGTTGGATGTGCTAAATTGGCAGTCTTGTTTGTGAACCATACATGGTTTTATGACCCTTTTGGTGTTCTTATTAAATAAATAAATAACTAAATATATACGTTGATAACAACAACATCAGGTATTAGAAAGCCTTGTTTATTGTCATAGCATAGAGAGAGGTCAGTATCTAGAACACTCAGCTGCATAGATATCAATTACTGCAGAGAAATAAGCGAATAAGCAACACCCAAGCGTTCAGCTACTGTACAGCCAGAATAACGTTTAAATAGTCTACATAAAACAGCGATATGAAGTTATCTTGCAGTATCACGCTACGCACAAGCTTACAGACTAAATTCCATCAAACAATATGCTTACAATTATAATTAACACGGCGATCATAACGTTTAAATCTTCATTCACACTCATTTAACGCCTCGCTTAGGTGAGATAAGCCAGGCAGGGTTAATATCAGAGGTGATACTGGCTGTACTGAGATCAGATAATTGTCATGGTAGTGTTTCCATATAGACGAGATCAGAGGCGCCATAGTAACCAGTTGTCATGGTAGTGCTTCCATAGTAACCAGTTGTCATGGTAGCGTTTCCATAGAGACAAGATCAGAGGCGGCATAGTAACCAGGGCTAGACGATAAACTACCGATAAAATACCTCTCTCTCAGCCCTACATAAACTATATCAAAAACAAATAACAGCTTCACTAATACACGAAATTCAGCAAGTAGAAGAAAGGCCTAACATCTGAATCCGTACTACAAGTGCACTGGAAGAAACAGAATGGAGGTTTGAACTCCGTGACCTCTTGCTTACAAGACAATCACGCTGTCAACTTAACCAAGCAGTCACAGTATTTACAACATAAGAACAACGATAGTATTGGCAATAATAAATACCTGATTCATACAGTCCTAAATAAAATTTAGTACATTTACAAATTACTCTGAAAATTGATAGACTCTTATCGAAATACTTGTACATATTAATAATAACTTATTTAAACACGATTTAACTACGTTCAGAGTTACCATGATGAGCATTGTGCGCAGACACGGGGTAGTAAAAGTCAAAGTGGGGTTTTAAATAAAAAAACCTAAAAGTAAGTATTTTTAGGCTTTAAGAAAATGTAAACATTCGACTTAGATTTAAATTCGACAAATTTAAATCTGACAATTGATCGTACAATTTGATAAATGCTACAATTTAATAGTTACGCGTTAATTGTTAAACATTAGGTTTGTTAGTTCAGGTTGTAATTTCAGAGATTATAACTTTCAAAATAACTGCGGAAGAATCCCTAAAAGATACTTTTGTGGATAAAGCAGACTTTTTCCACCACTGATATAGACTGCTTACCTGCTCTAACACATAAACAAATGACCTGGTTTTATTTAAGATCTGACGACAGCATATTATTTAGTATTTATTTATTATTTGTTATTTATTATTATTATTTAGTATTTATTTATTATTTGTTATTTATTATTATTTAGTATTTATTTATTCGGTATTTAGTTAACAGAGAACATGTTGTAGATTATCCTAGTCCACACCTAATCGTCTACAACTTACTATACATCGATTTCATCAGTTCAACTACAAAGAAACACCTTTACACCATGACTAGGCAAATGCGTCAGGCGTTGAAATAAAACATACAAACCGAACACATTCAAAGAGACGACCTACATAGGTACAATATTGCAGTTGCTGAACTCAACTTTTAAGTCTGTAGTGACACTTGAAGAGAAAATTAAAATAGTTAAGAACTGTGAATAGTGGACTAAAGCAATGACTAGCACAAACATGTCGTGAACACCGTACACATAGTGTACATATACAGTATAGTGCACACACACACAGTGTATACATAGCGTGCACAGACTATCACTGTACACTGCAATCAAGTATAAAAAAAGCTCAGGTTAACGTCAGTTTTCTCACTCGAAGGCGATGTCAGTGACGGGAGAGCCCAGGATATGAACCCCGCACCATCTGATCCGCGGTCGAGAATCTTACCGACTTCACCATTGGCTCTAGCCAGTGGTGAAGTAGAGCTTACATCATACAGAGTATAGATACAACGAAGACTTGACAGTTACAGCAGAGCCAGTGATGAGAGTCATATAAATATCTGCTCAAATCACGCCTCAAAGTGGTCCAAGGCGTTAAATCTCACACACTATTCATCAGAGGTGTGCTCCATACAGAGCGAGACATCGATTTAATATTCTCACAAGATCACAACTGATTCAAATGTGACTCTATGAGGAAACATTCAATACAGCGACATCTTAAATTATCATTTGAAATTGAAGTTAAATATATGTCCATACGCTGTCAGTTAGAGACAGAGATCTCTAGTAGAAATTGTTGACAGCTTTACACACCCAGAAATTATCAGTAATTATAATTAGCCGATAATAAGTTTAAATACAAAACAGTTTCAAAATCTTTTAAAATCAGTTTATATAAGTTTGCATAACTTAACAGCATACAAGCACTAAATTACAAGCATTAAAACAGTTATATACAAAATAACAGAGTGCCAGAAATAAAATAAAAACACGGAATTTTATCATAACGTAAAACAACCATACAAATATACAGTGCTAACTCTCTTCTAAATGTAGAGTACATCGCCATTGTAAGTAAAAATCCTGGAAAGATCTGAGAGAAACTGGATCAGTTGATATCACTACTAAAGAACGACTCAATCTCAAGAAATTTATCATAAAATCTTTAGAGAATTTCTTTTTGTATAAAAACAGTAGAAACATGATTATATACACATGTAAATGAGTACAAATGGGCCTGATGTAACTCAATGAAGCAGAGATTAGCGTTTACAGTAAGACTGGAATCCATTTATTAAATGATAGAATATTTCAAAAGAAGGATTTCATTTATTAAAAGCTAACATTTGATAGTAATGTGTTTGACACTGACTGTATGTCAAGCGTATACTATACTATACTAGACTATACTCTACTATACTAAACTATACTATGCTATACTATACTATGACTAATGACATTTACAGTACAGTGCAGTATAAGATTTAACGACCGTTCATTCAACTGAAGGGACTTACAGAACTCTAAGACTGAGCAGAGAGAAGTAAAGAGTTCTACATCATCAGTCAATCAATCAATAAGAACTTAGCGACCGGTTCCTAGCCACAAGGCAATGTCAGGGACGTCACTAACAGACTCTACACAAACAGGCGCCAAAGCACCACACAAAGACTGTCGTCTTTGTGTGGTGCTTTGGCGCCTGTAGTACATCAGTAACTACATTAGTTGAGTTATCAACAACTACCAGTGGTCACAGTTTAAAAGTAGGCCAGTAACTTAACGTAAAGCTCTTGAGATTTCTAAAATAAAAATAGAGTAAAATTGACTAAACCTGAAAAAATAAATCAGAATTAAATGACTCAGAGCTTCAAGTGACATCTGCATACTGCACAAGTAGCATGTTAAACTCTTTCCACAATACCTTCATCCACCAATTCTCTATCCACAATAACGCCTTCCACGGAATCCATGGACACATTCCTTGATTACACAGAATCTATCGGACAAGAAATGTATCAGTCCGAATGCATGTAATGTCTAAAAAAGTAAAACTGAAGTTAGAAGATATATTTATACTTCTGCTTAGGAAGAGCTTCGTCTTTGATGCTCTCATGATCGATATTGTCATGAACGAGAGTAGTATATTGATAAAATTGAGAAGTTTTGTTGACAGTTAACGCAATCCTTGCATAGCTCTCTAGTCAACACATGGAAGTCAAATTACAGCAAAGATCTCCCAGTGGCATGAAATAAAACAATTATAACTCCAAATATGAACATACAAGATTCGTTGATAGAAACGCATTGCTAATTCCTAGATATGAAATTATAATTTAATCAAATTAACATGAAAAAGAATTGCTATTAGGCATAAATAATTCATGAACACAGAAAACATGGAATTACATTGCTAATTCACTGACAAACAAGCATTACGAATTCATTTAAAATAAAATATATTTAGTATTCATTGAGAAGGAAATAGTTACCAATAAATTAATTATCATAGTAAAGTAAAAGCTGGTAAAGCTAAGGTTAACGTCAGTTTCCTCACTCGAAAGCGATGTCAGTGACGGGCGAGCCCAGGATTTGAACCCGCATCAACTGATCCGCCGTCGAGTATCTTACCGACTTTGCCTCTGGCTCCATAGATCCCTTCAACACTGAAGAGAACTTCACAAATAATCACAACTCCTTTAGACATATCTCTACATCAAGAAGATCTGGAGGCAGAGAATTCCAGATATATGGTGCAGCACACCTATGCTATACAGCGATCACTGCAGTTCACAGTCACTTTCTTCACTCAATTAAACGAGCACACAGAATTCCTCATATACAGACAAGCAGGTATTCATGAGAGACGTGGTTTAAAGACGCAGGTATCCAAGAGAGGCGTGGTTTAAGAAGATCTGAGTCCAATGTCTGGATCAGGCTGCCAGTTGTCTATAGGAGATCAACCCAGTGAATGGGTGGTTCTGACATAAGCTGTGCGACTGAATGAGCACAACCAATTAGTGAACGAATGAATTAACTAATTCATCATCATCATCATCATCATCATCATCATCATCCCTTGAATCTCAGTTTAACCAGAGTCAGGATACAAACAGACTGTCTCAAATCCTCTCTGTCCTACATCATATCATCAGTCAATCCTCTATTTGAGACTTTTCCATTCGTTTACATGTTTGTAGCAATTTCTGGAGCCTAGACGCTCATCAACCACTTAATTAACTAAATAATTTAAATAAAAATTAGAGGAACCTGTAAAGTATAGCAGTTCCATGGCAAGATATTCTACATCAAACGTTAAACAAATAAACTTCTGAATCACTTGTTACATAATTAAGTAGAAATCAACGTCAACAAAGCCACACACGAAGCAGAATAAAGAGATTGAAGGCTGAGAGACGCAACCAGTATCAACCAGTATCAACCAGTATCAACCAGTATCAACTGAACACAGACTCTAACACATGTCACGGGTACTACGAATAAAAGTATTTACAATATTTCATCAGTTCTACAAGTCACAATGCAATGCTAATAAATACGAAACACTCTAAAGCTTGGCCCCTGCAAAAAGTAAAGAGTATTTTTTTTAAATGACCCTCTATATCCTTGATATGCAATTCAATATAGTCTGAAGCGTCAACAGTACGAATGATGTTATCAATCAACTAGGAGTCTATCATAAACTATCTTCTCCTCTCTCTAAGTTTTCAACGCTAACCAACAGCCAGTTAATTATATCTTGTCTAACTGCTGGAGAGTGTAGCTATGAATATCAGCAATGCAGCAGTGCAGTAGCTAATCTACAGTGACAACAATGAGATGTGCAGCATGACACTCAGAATAACAAATAGACTGATAGAAGTGCAGAGTCTTGAATGAGATAAGTAAAAATAGTCAGCTATAAATGATGAACACTGCTACAGCTCTATGAATAAGTTAAGTCGAGTGAATTAGCGATGCCATAAAGAATTGCTCAACAACTAATGTGATCTGTAACTCAATCAATGATGCACAGAAAGCTAAACCATTTATTAAAATCCACAGAAATAAAAGTACGCATATTGCTACGCCATCAAAACAGCAAAAGATAGATGTATATAGCACAGCGGCAGAAAGAACGTCTAGAAATAGTCAGTAAATCAAATGAAGCGAGTAAACGTCATCCACCGAGGGAACCTATTTTGATATTTCTTGCCGTGCTGCCAGAATATTCTGTCTCAAGCAGCTCAGATCATCAGCTTTGCCGAGGAATGGATGAGTTAGGAGCTGCTCGGCGCTGGACCTCTTGTCTACGTCCACCTCCAGACAGCTGTCTAGGAATGAGGTCAACTCCGGCGAGAGCTTGGAGGGGTCTCTGACCTCTGGTCTACCACTAGACGCGATGAGATAGAGCGCTCTCAGCGGCGTCTCATTTAAATATGGCGGCTCTCCGTCGATCATCTCGATGATGAGGATACCCAGACTCCATACGTCCACCTTGTAGCCGTACTGCTTCCTGACAACATCAAGCATTAAAATAAATTACTTTAAATTAAAGGAAATTCGCATTTACATGGCACTATGAAAAACTGAATACTCTATGGGCATGAGCACACAGTCTATATAATGGGTAAACTTTATGACTCTATGTTACATCAGTATGAGCACACAGTTTATACAGTGGCTTAGCTCCATGTCTCTATGTTACATCAGTATGAGCACACAGTTTATACAGTGGCTTAGCTCCATGACTCTATGTTACATCAGTATGAGCACACAGTTTATACAGTGGCTTAGCTCTATAAGTCTATGTTACATCAGTATGAGCACACAGTTTATACAGTGGCTTAGCTCTATGACTCTATGTTACACTAGATCCTGACAGTAAACATTGAACATCAGTGGACTCACCTGGACACAACCTCAGGAGCCATCCAGTAAGGAGTGCCGACCATCGTCGTCCTCTTCTCTCTATCCGGGGTCACCTGAGCACAGAACCCAAAGTCCGTGACCTTCACCTCACCATTCAGCCCCAGCAGAATGTTGTCAGACTTGATGTCTCTGTGGATGATCTCGGCACGGCGGAGGAAGACCAAGGCTTCCAAGCACGACTTACAGATCCCGGCTATCTGTGCTTCGTTCAGCACCGTCTCCGTTACAACGTCCGTCAGAGCACCTCCGTCGAGATACTCCATGACAACCCAGAGCTCTGCGTTCATGCCTCCCTCCTTCGTCTTGCTGTTCTCAGCAGCGGGTGGGAAGACCAGAAAGCTCTCGATATAGTTGACGACGTTCTTGTGCCTATGTGACCTCATGACCTCTATCTCAGTGATGATCAACTCTTTCTTCGGTTGATTGTCAAGGTTCATCTTCTTGATGGCGACTTCCTCACCCGTCTCTACGTTAGTGGCCTCACACACAGTTCCCGACGCTCTGTCACACGGCACAGAAGAATTATTTATAGATTATTTGAAGTAATTTTTTTCCTGTTCTTTGAATTTCATAGAGAAGCACTAAACTAAATACTGATATAACCAAACAAGTAATTGTAGAATGATTAGTTATACAATTTTTTAAATATTTTCTTCATTTTCTTTGTATTTCATTCTTTTCTTCTCTCTTTATTTGTATACATTATGTACGCTTGAGAATTTGTCTTAAAATTAAAAGTATAATCAATACTTTGTGCAGAAATAAAATTACAAGAAGTTGCAGTGTTCATGGAATATAGAGGACGACAAACATCAGAAGAATATTAAAATATAGTATAAAATAATATATAGTACATATATATAATATAATATATATATTATATTTTATATTATATAATGTATAATATTATTATAACATTATATATATATATTATACATTATATTATACAATATAAAATATCTTGTGTCAACCGTTAGCTCATCACTCAGCTATCTACTAGTATGCTAAGTATTCCATTTGTTCACTATTTTGATAAGTACACTGTAGAGCATGAGTTGAACAAGTACACTGACTCGTCATGACAACAACTAGCACTACTATAATCAGACTACTAGTCAAGTATCTCATGTATTTATTCAGATAGGTTCTCTCACCCTGAACCAATCTTCTGCTTGAGAATATATTTCTTGTTGGGATCATCAGAGCTGACCAATCTTCCTGTAACATTCAACAAATCCTTATTACAAACATCTTTTCTACGTGCGACCAATTACACTATCAATTACATTATATCAATATATTACACTACATTACAGTACATCAATATATTACACTACATTACAGTACATCAATATATTACACTACATTACAGTACATCAATATATTACACTACATTACAGTACATCAATATATCACACTACATTGCAGTATTTAGATATATTACACTACATTACAGTACATCAATATATTACACTACATTGCAGTATTTAGATATATTACACTACATTACAGTACATCAATATATTACACTACATTACTGTACATCAATATATTACACTACATTACTGTAAATCAATATATTACACTACATTACAGTACATCAATATATTACACTACATTACAGTACATCAATATATTACACTACATTACAGTACATCAATATATTACACTACATTACTGTACATCAATATATTACACTACATTACTGTACATCAATATATTACACTACATTACTGTACATCAATATATTACACTACATTGCAGTATTTAGATATATTACACTACATTACAGTATATTAATATACTACACTACACTACAGCATAATTTCACTAAATTACAATATATGAATACAAAATATTACATAAACTAAGGCCTACTGTTAAGATTTAGTAGACTACAAGTAACTACCTCAGCCTGTGTAAAGAGCTACACTGGTCTGACAGTGGCATCAATATACATGTAATAAGTTAACAGCCAGTAGAATGTCATTATAAGTTATTCAACCATGGATCAGTACGTGCAGGGTTCAAGTCCATACTCTTCCTGTCACTGATACGTTTTGAAACATTAAGCATATGTTACTCTAGTAATTAGCATTTCTCTCCCTTAGCCGTTCAACTTGTAAGGAAAATACAGAAAGCACAGAGATAAGAACTGCTTTCAGCTAATGACAAGGTAAAAGATCTATTATTTCCTATCAAATACTTAAAAGAAAAACCGCAGTAAAACCACACAAATACAAAATATACATAAAAGAATGTAGGCATACTGAAAGCTATGAGTCGATCTTTAAGTCACCTGTAGGTTAACATTTCTATTGACACACCATTTTTCAAGTTATTATTATTATTATTATTATTAACAACGAAAACTTATATAGCAGTTTCATGGCCGAACTAGGTCTTTGAGACTACTTCAAAGAAAGAGTTCAATAACAATGGTAAGCTAAATAACAATTACATTTAAATTAATATCTAAATTAGTAAAAAATGTCTACATATGAGCGGAAACGACTACAAGCATACTTAGAGCATTTAGGATTTCATCATCAGTCATCTTCTTGCACCTATTAGCTTTACTCCTCATCATGGGTTTCTTATCAGAGCCATTCTTCGACTGATCACCGTTCATCGGCTGATCTGATTGGCTGCTGGTTCCAGGGTTTAACTCTTCAATCTCTACCATCGTTAGCTTAGCTACGTCTTCTACCACAGAGGTTATCTGTGTGATTACCTGCCACAAACACGGTCACATGCAGTGATGTAATAGTGTCTTTGTATTAAATCTCTCTTTCTACAGTGTTCCGCCATACAGCAAGTATTGAGGTTAAATTGCACCGAAAAGTCTATATTCACACTCAGCAAGAAATACACAAACCAAAATATGGGCTTGATCACAAGAGTTTAGCATCTACAAAACCCTACAGTAAATAAAAGTGCATTCCATCATAGGGGCATAGCTTCTACAAAACATTACAATACATTTAAATTTGCACAAACTGAAGAAGCAGGTTTCCGCCGAAGATCTTTACAACATCAGAAATGACAGAAAATAATTGTTGCTTATTAAATGACAACAAGTATGCATTAACTATGACTACAGTATACATTAACGTATAGAAATTGTGCATAGTGGTAACACCAGCACTAGCACTAGGATTTTAGCAGAGTCCTCACACACAGTAGCGGACCAGTATGTGCGAGTTCAAATCCTGGGCTCACCCGTCACTGACATTACTTTCGAGTGAGGAAACTGAAGTTAACCTCAGCTTTACCTTTTTTTTACACATACACAAATACACACACATCTCACATACACACACACATGCACACGCACACACACACCTGGTCAGATGCACAAGTTGGCGGTGATTGCTCGCTGAGTGCAGGTAGTAGTCTATCACTGGTTGATATCTCAGTGTTGAACTTTGTCTGATTAGCTTCTGCATCACCTCCAACGCCACCAACCCTCTGATCACTGCCTGACACCCTCTTATCACTGCCTGACACTAGATCACCTGACACTTCCTTATCATTATCTGACACCAAATCACCTGACATTCTCTGATCATTGCCTGACACTAGGTAACCTGACATTCTTTGATCATTATCAGACACTAAATCACCTGACATTCTCTGATCACTGTCTGACACTAAATCACCTGACAAGCTGCTCACTATACGACGACGTATCGAACCATCTGAACTGCGAATGTCCAGATCTGCTGACTACAACAGATATACAACGAACAGATTATCTGAACACATTGTCAAATTTCACAGATTTCATTGTACAGTTAGTAAAACTGATCATACTCAGGCATAGCATGATATTTTAACAGTGTAAAGTAAAATATGTCTCTAGGCTAGATTTAAAATTTCAAATCAATCGGTTGACCGGTTGGGGAGTTAAGGCAGTTATTTCGACCCCACCATAGATCCATTTCGGTGAGAAAAATAAAATGCCTGCAATTTTTTCTGTACTGTGAACTGCTATAATTTGGCGTTTTACTACTAAGATTATAGATTATCTAAGAGATACGGATTACATAGACTACTAAGATTATAGACTAGATTTCTAAGCGCTATGGCTTACATAGACCACTAAGACTATTGACTAGATGTCTAAGAGTTATTGCTTACATAGACCACTAAGACTATAGACTAGATTTCTAAGCGCTATGGCTTACATAGACCACTAAGACTATGAGACTAGATATCTAAGAGCTATGGCTTACATAGACCACTAAGACTATAGATTAGATATCTAAGAGCTATTGATTACATAGACCACTAAGACTATGAGACTAGATATCTAAGAGCTATGGCTTACATAGACCACTAAGACTATAGATTAGATATCTAAGAGCTATTGATTACATAGACCACTAAGACTATGAGACTAGATGTCTAAGAGCTATGGCTTACATAGACCACTAAGACTATAGATTAGATATCTAAGAGCTATTGATTACATAGACCACTAAGACTATAGACTAGATGTCTAAGAGCTATGGCTTACATAGACCACTAAGACTATAGATTAGATATCTAAGAGCTATTGCTTACATAGACCACTAAGACTATAGATTAGATATCTAAGAGCTATTGATTACATAGACCACTAAGACTATGAGACTAGATGTCTAAGAGCTATGGCTTACATAGACCACTAAGACTATAGATTAGATATCTAAGAGCTATTGATTACATAGATCACTAAGACTATGAGACTAGATGTCTAAGAGCTATGGCCTACATAGACCACTAAGACTATAGATTAGATATCTAAGAGCTATTGCTTACATAGACCACTAAGACTATAGATTAGATATCTAAGAGCTATTGATTACATAGACCACTAAGACTATGAGACTAGATGTCTAAGAGCTATGGCTTACATAGACCACTAAGACTATAGATTAGATATCTAAGAGCTATTGATTACATAGACCACTAAGACTATGAGACTAGATATCTAAGAGCTATGGCTTACAATGGTGGATGATTTGTCTCCACCGCTCTCCTCATCATCAGTGCTGCCTGTGAGATCCAGTGACACGGTGCCGAGGTACTTCTGGTCGTTCAGGTGTCTGATAGAGTTGTCGTAAGCCTTCAGTGCGTCTATCACTGCACTAGGGTTCTCCTTCTGTTCACTGGCGCTGAACAACAACAACAACAATCTTTCTGTTCACTGGCGCTGAACAACAACAACAACCCTTCTGCTCACTCGCACTGAACAACAACAACAACATCATAAATAATTCTGCTCACTGGCGCTGCACAACAACAACATCATCAATAATTCTGTTCACTGGCTCTGTACAACAACAACAACAACAACAACAACCTCATCAATAATTATGTTCACTTGGTTCTGTACAACAACAACAACATCATCAATAATTCTGCTCACTGGCTCTGTACAACAACAACATCATCATCAATAATTCTGCTCACTGGCGCTGCACAACAACAACAACATCAATAATTCTGCTCACTGAATATAAACACCAACAACAATAATATCCATTCTTCTGTTCACTTGCTCTGTACAACAACAAAAAAGCTAATGTTAACGTCAGTTTCCTCACACAAAAGCGATGTCAGTGTCGGGTGAGCCCAGGATTTGAACCCTGCACATACTGATCCGCGGTCGTGTATCTAACCGACATCGCCACTGACTCCAGCCATATTGAGAGTTGGTAATGACAATTACAGGTACTATATATCAATAACAACTAGCCTACATACGTAATGGCAGACTGCTTTAGCCATGCCTCCCACACCGGGGGCAGTCCGTTGATTTGTCCTGTCGACGGGTCAAAGCCAACGTGGAACTCATGCTTAACGTTCGTAGGAGTGGATATTTCCATTCCAATCCCAGAGTCTCCCCCATCTGCTGCAGTGCTCTGATTGGTTTTCCTCCTGAACCTGAACAGCTTGCGGATGTTACTGGACATGACTCTCCTACTCCTGAAACAGACAGAATGTATTAATAGCGTAGAGGTAACATCATGAAATTTTAAATGACAGATTCTGAGGTGAATTGATCTCTCGTGGGTTCGTTTCTCAGCCACGCTGATCTGAGAGTAAAATCTCAAACATTCACTAGACTGGTTATATACGAAAAATGGAATAAATTGCCTAACGGTTTAAAGAGGTGGTATTAAAAAGTGATAGATATCAACATAGTTGATCATTTCACTATAAAGCGTGTTTACTTTTATTTTGCAAGCAATCACTTCTATATTCAAGATATGTACCCAATAGTCAATGACGTATGTGGAGTGTACATCAGTGAAATAAAGAAATTTTACGTTAAATATTAGTAATAGTATGTTCAAATACAATTTGGTTGATTGATCTATTTAATCTCAAACATATAATTTACAAATTTCTTGAACATATTAAGCACCCATAATTCTATTTCTATATCACATATTTAATATTAAAAAAGCTAAGATCATTTAAATAACTGTAATTCGCATCAATTAAGTAGAATAGATTGTAGTAAATTAGATGACTAACCTTCTATCAGAACTAATAGTATCTCATGTAAGTCCAGTAAATCTCACTGTTATATATCCCAACAAGTAGCCGCAGTTGTTGTTGTTGTTAATCCAACCGACCGCTACTTAGCAGAGTTTTTGCGGCATTTCAAACAGTTGATTCATATGATCATACCAACAGTTGAGAAATTCATACGATCGTATATATCTTCAGATATTAAATTATGTATCTCTAAAATATTAAGTATCAGTTTCTGAACAACAGAGATCTACTCAGAGATAGCATAACAACATACTAGTCAATTTTAGCCACCATTTCAATAAAAACAACATTGGAAAAAACGATAAGTTAAAAAAACAGAATATTCCTTAAATGTAATTTCATACTGTTACCATTATTCTTGGGGAATTCAGCTTATAAGGAGGTAGGCCTCCTATGCCTTCTTAAGCTAACCTCAGAATAATGGTTCTAAATGGAGTAAACTTTACGATTGTTAACAGCGCGGCCCATTGTTCCCGGGGAGTACATTTAGTGAAATGAAATCTCTGGACTAATTTTCTGTATTTTGGAATTTGCACGATTTTGGACCATTTTTTTCCTCGCCGGCTTGATTTAGTTTCAATAGTGCTTAATGTTGTCATTGATGACTGTAGCATTCTAATTGTTGTTATGTTATGAAATTCAGATTTACTATAAAAAATTCGGATGAAGAAGTGACAAATTTAATATTTGTAGCGGACTATAAGCGTAAAAGATGTCAAATGAATATTAAAAACCTCTAACAAATTGAGAACAATTTGTAAAAACATTTTTACGAGACATCATCATACAAAAATCTTTAATGTCTTCGATATAATTCGCCGGTTTTTAGTTTTCAAATTAAACAAGAGCAGTTTGTTTTCTAGTTAAATAATCCTGAACGCAAATATTTCACATATCACATAGTCATCTTACTGCGCTATAACCTACTTCACTTTGCGATAAAACTTTAGTAAATTAATTTGTAAGAATTTTAATTTTACTATGATCAAACATTGAATTGAAAACAAAGAGATAACAAAAAATTATGTAAACAAATAGATTAGTCAATGGCGGAAGTAGATTAAACCACGTGATCATCATCAACCTGTCATCTTCTTTGTATACGCATTATAGCAGAAACTGCTATATACTAAATGTATTTTATAGGACTCTATGACTATAATAACATAAAAATAACAGTTCTAGCGTAACAGGGGATTGACTGAAGATATGGTGTGGGACAGAGAGGACTGAAGAAAGTCTATTCGTATCCCGACCCTGGTTAAACTGGGATTTAAGGGAAGATGACCATGAAGAAGAAACAAAAAGTTATGAGAAAGAAAGTAAACTAAAAGCTTGCTTAAGATATAACTTCACAAATTCATGCCTATCGTCAATTGAATGGTATTGGGCTTGTTTTAATTAATTGCATCATTGATTATGTTTGTAGTAATCTTGTACTTTTACTTCTCTTCTTGTACACTTTGTTTGTATGCTACTTTACATCGAGTCTGTTGAATAAACATATCTCTCTCTCGTCTATTGTGAAAGCTATCAAGTGGAACCGAGCAATTGTGGCACTGTGGCACTGTGTAAATGTATCACTGTGTAACTGTGTCACTGTGTAACTGTGTTACTGTGTTACTGTGTTACTGTGGTACTGTGGAACTGTGTAACTGTGTAACTTTGCAACTGTGTAACACTGTTGGCAGGAGCCATTGTCGAAGTCGGTAAGATACTCGACCGCTGATCAGTAGGTGCAGGGTTCAAATCCTGGGCTCGCCCGTCACTGATATCACTTTCGAGTGAGGAAGCCGACGTTAACTTTGGCTTTACCAACTTTTTGTGGAACTGTGCAACTGTGTCACTGCATCACTGTGTCACTGTGTACCTGTGAAACTTTGTGACTGTGTAACTCTGTTGGCTGGAGTGAATGGCGAAGTCGGTAAGACACTCGAGCTCGGATCAGTAGGTGCGGGGTTCAAATCCTGGGCTCGCCCGTCACTGACATCGAAGTCGAGTGTTTAAGCCGTCGTCAAATCTAACTTTAAGTAACCTGCTGTTAATTTTTCTGAACAAAATCTCGGAGGATATAATCAAGAAAAACAAATATTTCTACAATAATATGTGCATCACAAGGTGAAAGAGTGCTTGTGGCATACAGTGAACCCTATACAAATTGGAGAGTGTAGTTTATGTCAATATTTAAATGTTTCTTGACTTTTGGCCTAAATCTAGAATTAAATACTGAATATTGAGCTTTTTTCTATTAAAGAAACATTAGTCACATTTTGAACGTTGAACAATTGAGATGAAATAAATCCGAAAATTACCTATAGATAAAAAAATTTATTTATTGAAGTTCTGACATCGGCTTTCGAGTGAGGAAACTGACTTTAACATTAGCTCTTTTAATTTGATATCTCATATCTTTGTATCTTATATCTCATACAACTCTACGAAATAAAAGAGTATACAGTTGAGAAAAAGTGCACCAGTCAGATGAGCCTAACGAACGAGTTATAGACTACCCACATATATCGCAGATATTCCTCCCTATCTCTCGCTACAGTTATAATTAATTCTAAATTATATCAACCCAATTCACCAAAGCTCTCTATTTTCTCTCATTTTGTCGCTTCAAGTGGCACCAGGGTGCATTGTCACAATAGTGCATTGTTACAACAGTGCACTAGCGCATTAGTGCACTAGCGCAATAGTATTAAACCACCTTTTCTTTAATTCCCTTTACTTTGGACTGAATTTTCTGGATTTTGGAATATGCACCGTTTTTGGACCTTCTTTTTGCTCGCTGGCTTGATTATGTCTCAATAGTGCTCGATGTTGAAATTGATGACTGTAGCAATCTAATTGTTGTTGTTGTTATTATTATTATTATTATTATTATTATTATTATTATTATTATTTATTTCACTTTCTGTCTCTCATTTCCTTTTCTCTGAATGTGAGTCAGTGACGTCATACCAGCTCGACTGTGACGTCAGCGGATTTTTGGAGGAATTGGTGGACAGTGAGATGGTGGATAGAAGCGTGCCTAGTAGACCTGCCGCCAGTATCGATGACGATGACCCTGATGATGAAGATGATGATGATGAATTGTTCTTTTTTCTTCTTCTTTGCTGTTGACTGTCAGATGACTCGGTACTGACTGGTTGACTAGAAATCGTTGCTATGCTGCCAAAATCCCTCTCCTTGGAATCCCTCTCCTTAGGGCCTCTAGAAGGATAGGAACACAGGGACGCTTGTGATCTAAATTCCACCGGATGGAAGGATGGATCTTCCGCCCTACTCCGCCAGGATGATCGACTGGATGGACGGGATAGTTGGGACATGGGACTTAGGGAAGGAAGTAGATCAAGGATACTGTCGTTAGTGTTTGATAAACTGTTAGATTCTCTGGTGGCAGGGAAAGGCGTTCCGTAGTAGTTATCTGAAACATAGATAAACAATTATTAATTGTTTAGAATTGTAAATAATTCTACTAATTCATCATCTTCATCATTATTATTATCATCTTCCCTTAAATCCCAGTTTAATCAGGGTCGGGATACGAATAGACTTTCTTTCTTTTTTCTTTTTCCTTTTCTTTCTTTTCTTTCTATCTTTTAATGATTCTAATTAAAGATTAATAATTAAAGTATTTATTAATTATTTACGAGTTTAAATGATAATAATAATTAAATATTAATTAATAAAACAAGCAGTAACAACAAATAACACACAGTAATTTTGGTTCTAACAAATTAGATTGACGTAGCATTTGATTGATTAATCATACCCTCATGCAGACCGCTCTCTAGCAGTAGACCGCTCTTCTCTAGAGCGATGAACTCATTGACGAGGATGAACCGATACTCCTGCCCCTCCAGCTCCCCCTCCCTCGGCGTCCTCGTCGTGTCTGCACATCACCCAGACACCACAATAAACTCTATTAGTGTTAGTATTGTAACGTGATCAAAATAAACTATATTGTTAGTATGATCATGTGATCAAAAAAACTCTATTGTTAGTATGATCACGTGACCACATGATAACTACGTACTATTTACGTGAGCACGTGACTACTCAACAGTCAACTCTACTATTGTATTGTTACATTCATTGGTCTATTCATTGTTATGTTAATTGTTATATTCACTGTTATGTTCTTTTTTAGTCATTGTTTTACTTATTGTTTTATACATTTTTATACATTGCTTTATTCACGGTTTACTGTATTTATCATCATAGCCAACACTAATATAAAGTTAGTTAATAGCGTTTTGGAATGGTTCTTCTATAGATATATCATATTATCGCTCACATGGAATGGTTCTTCTATAGATATATCATATTATCGCTCACATGGAATGGTTCTCCTATAGACGTTCTCTCTGATCACTCCCTGTAGCTCGTGGTCCACTGTGTGACCAGGGTACCTCCGGCTCATATAATCTCCTAGCTTGAAGGGCAGGAATCCTGACAATAAAAAAGTAAACACACATTATAGTGAAATGATCAACTATGTTGATATCTATCACTTTTAATACCACATGCTTAAACAGTTAGACAATTTAGTCCATTTTCCGTATAACCAGTCCAGTTAATGTCCGAGATTTTACTCTTAGATCAGCGCAGCTGGGATTCGAACTCACGAGGGTTCAATTCACCTTAGGATCAGTCATTTAAAACTTCATGGCGTCACCACTACGCTATTAAGACATTCAATAATAGAAACAATCACCAAAATACACAAAACAATTCACCTTCATAGTGCTCACAGATCAGTCGTCAGGGCCGAGGCATAAATTCATGCACATAAGCAGCTAATTAGGCCAAATTTAATGTCAATTTAACGTCCGATTTCTGTTCGACAACATTTCAGTGACGGGGAGAGCTCTGGATATGAATCACAAACCTAAATGAACCGCTGTAGCACAACTTGCAATAAGCCACCAATTTAGCCATATCTGGAGTAGGCCTATTATAAATATTTTATTTATCAATATAATTAGTCTGTACAGTCTAAAATAAAATAAAAATGTATAGTTGTCTGTCATTTACTGTAACAACTGCTACAATTAGCTCATATGCAATAGAGTATTACCAGTAGATTACAGTAGCTTACATGGAAAATGTAATAGAGTATTACAAGTAGCTTGCATGTAAAATAGTGTTCTAAGTAGCTTATATGTAGTATAGTACTACAAGTAACTTACAGGTAATACAGGAATACAATTAGCTAACATATAGTTTAAGTGGCAGCAGACATTTAAGAGTTAGGCAAGGGTCTGTGCTCGGCTGTTAAATGCTTAAACGTTTTACTCTTAGTCTATTGTAGACGACAGGTATTTAAATGAAGAGTGTGAGACAACAGAGCCGTGCTGTTGAGATAGAGAGTGTGAGAGATTGAGAGAGAGAGAGAGAGAGAGAGAGAGAGAGAGAGAGAGAGACAGAGAGAGTGCCGGTCAGCTTGAATTGAGTCGATTGATCGCTTCTAAATACACATAATGTAGTCAAACACATTCACATATATGCATTGAAACGCACAAATACACAAAGCTCTAATCACAAAGACATATACACACTTATAAACACTGGTATACGTACACACACACACACACACACACACACACACACACACACACACAGAGGCGTGTGTGTGTCTGGATGTGGTTAGCAAAACCTAGCAGTCTTTAAAGAGCCGATATTTAATAACATGAAATGTAAGTGTACTATTAAAAAATCTGTATTTTCTGTCGCTTAGGTATTGACCTGCCGAGGTTTATACGCATTTCTAGACGACGACAACTTAGACACCAGAATCAAGTCCTATAACTCGCATGATCAGTTATTGATGATATTCTAAGAAGTTACGTTCTAAGTAAGATTTCATTGTGATACAGAGAAAAACCCTGTTAGATTGGTTGATTGATTGATTGTTACATTGATTGTTTGTTAGATTGATTGATTGTTAGATTGATTTGACTGTTTGTTAGATGACTGAACAAGAAATACCTGATCTGATTACTTTAAGTCGAATGGTAACACTGTAGTGACAAAGAGCGTCAAGTAAATCTCTCAAATCATATAAAGTGAATCCCGCCACTCTGACGTCATTCACTTCCATAATGACGTCATTCTTATGCAGGCCACCTCGTCGCGACGTCATAAACTGGATTTCCTCTGATTTCTCGCCCGTGAGGCGGCAGAACTGCCCCGCTTCTGCCCCGCCCACGAGGGGCCAGTGAAGGGCTCGAGCCTGCAGCCCCTGCCCTTCTGATTGCCTATACGTCCAGTGCCCAGAACTCCATCTCTTGGCCCCGCCCCTAAACACAGAGTTCATGTTGACGTCACCTGGGGTGCTTCCACTGTGAGGTGCTCGATTTTGTGGTGGACTTGACAGCGTAACATCAAGCTCGTAGACGTGTTGACTCCAGTGTCGCTTAGCCTTGCTGCAGGATGATGGATACATGATGTGCTAGTGGGACTCTGCATAGGTAGTGGATTGACGTGGGTTGTGAGATCCTGCTCTCATTCTATGTCACTAGACTCTCTCTCACTCTCTCTCTCTCTCTCTCGATTTTCTCTCCTCTCTCTCTCTATCTCTCTCTCTCTCTCTTCTCTCTCTCTATCTCTCCTCTAATTCTAACTAAGCGATGGATTAGCTGAAAAATTAAACGTTGAAATTAAAACTAGCATTTCAACAAGAAACACTCTCAATGTCTCCCGTCGATTAAACAGTTGAAATTAAATGAATAAATTATACAAATTGTAGAAAAAAAAAAAAAAATAATTCACATAGTCGAATTTAGACCACTAAATTATTCACATTTTATACATTAAATTATTAAATTATTTAAATTAAAAATAGATTATGTAGAAAATGAGTTTAAAGCATATCTTCCTGTTCACGAATGCAATTAAATTAGTAAACGAATTATCGCTTATGTTGACATGAGCTAAGTTGTTAGAGTACGTTTAGAGCAGCTAGGAAGTAAATCAGCCTCTAGGGAACTAGTTACATGTAGGTACCATGCAGCCTTTGATAGGACAGCACATATAATTATACATACATGCATATACACCACTATCATAAACATCATCATGTTTTCTACCTTACCATGTCAGCGCCCATCAGTATGTTCATGACATCATCGAGCTATGACGTACCGTCACACGTCAATTTTATAAATTATTAATTATATATTCTCTCTCTCTCTCTCTCTCAGTGCACTACCTACTGGCAGGTCCATGGTATATAAGGCCTAAACTCTTCTCTGTCTTATGCTTTCCTCTTCATTTCCACATATGAGTGGGTCTTTAAATCATCTAACATACCAAATATCGGCCTGCCTCAGCCTCTTTTTTCTATTCTACCTTCGTGACCTCTTTTAATATATCCCCCCCTTAGAAAGTGTCCTATCCAACTGTTCTTCCTATTTTAAAATTTGACTATATATTACTAATTATTAATTTAGTAGATTATAAAAGCATCTATTAATTAATTTTTATAATTTAATAAATTCCTAAATAAGTGCTCCCATAATTAAAAAACGTATATAACGAGTCAGCTTACTTCTTAATAAATTACAGTATTCCAGTTTAACTCAATTCTTGGATATCGATATCTTCAGAGCTATACTTGTGGCTTTTAACGTCTCTGGTAAATGTCTGTGCGCTTAAATATTCAATATTCTATATATGCTAAAACATTACTAAAATATTCCTGTTTAGAATACCGGCTTAGTTCCTAGTCGACAATACAATAGTGGACAGTAGGGCTTAAGGCACTCAATAACATGCAGGCTATTAGTGTGCCTATGACAGTGCCTACGCGACTGTCACGTTTATTAACACAGTTAAAAGCTCTCTGTTCTGTTAGGTACACACATAGGCTGTAGTCTATATTTAGACCACACAAGTCTCTTGGAGTAGTTCGAACACGTTTTCGTAATAAATTTATATCGATATATAATTCATTTTATGAACATAATTTGAGGTGATACAGAAGAGGAAAACTAAAGAGGAAAAGATTTCTTTTTTAAATGCAATATACTATATTTTCTCTAAATGTCCATGCTCGGATTTTACCCATACTGTTCATATTAAAACTGGAAGTCCCTTATAGAAAATAGCTAATATTAACGTTAGTTTCCTCACTCGAAAGCGATGTCAGTGACGGGCGAGCCCAGGATTTGAACCCCGCACATAGTGATCCGCGGTCGAATATCTTTCCGACATCGCCACTGGCTCCAGCTATATGCTAGAGTCTTGTTGAGATGATGTGTACATTTAACTATTCCATCTGGAAATACTTCCCCAATCTTGTAGTGACGGTTAGGTATGTTAGATGATTTAAAGACCCACTCATATGTGGACATGACTAGGAAAACGGAAGACAGAGAAGAGTGGAGACGTTACAAACCAAGGACCTGCCAGTAGGTAGTGTACGAAGAGAGAGAGAGAGAGAGAGAGAGAGAGAGAGAGAGAGAGAGAGAGTTAGTATTTATAACAACTCAGATACTGATTACATTTACCTATCGCAACGACTCTGTGAAATTCATAAAAAATTTTGTTAATACGTTATATAACGTGAACTCGAATAACAATCAATGTTATTATTTCATCTCCTCCCACTCGATGCTTTATAGTCCTCATGGACACTATTTATAATAACGTTGTTTAAACGACAGCAGAAAACAACAAACATTGATCAAAACATTGTAACAAGGCTCGAGTAGGTGAGCCACCCCCTCCTCTATGACCCGTGGACCAGACACCCAGAGATGGTAAAATATCATCAGCTTCACTCCCCCAGGTAAAAGCTGGCAAAACTAGTGTTAACGTCAGTTTCCTCACTCGAAAGTGATGTCAGTGAGGGGCGAGCCCAGAATTTGAACCCCGCACATACTGATCAGCGGTCGAGTATCTTACCGACTTCGCCACTGACTCCAGCCAAGTACCATACAAAGTTTCACAAACTTCTATTCTGCCTTCATTTCAACTCTAACCCCTTCATTGATGAGATTTCGGCGTCTCCTCTCTTTCGCTTCATTTTAATGAGAATGTTTTTGAATAATTCGTGAATTCAAAATAGGAAGTTGAAAATGTAAACTGTCGAAATGATGTCAGCGCTTGAAAGGATAAAAACATGAACAGTGAGAGAGAGAGAACAGGAGAGAGAGAGAGAGAGACAGATAGACAGATAGAGAGAGAGAGAGAAGTATGCTTTAAATTTATATTCATAAGTAACAAAACGGGCGAATCGCTGGATTGTTGAGGGGAATTTAGCAAACGTCATCTGATCATCAAGTTAATGTGGTAAATAACTGCTTTATGTGCGTACATGTGTAAGTGTGTGTATATGTGTGTATATGTGTGTGTACGTGTGAATGTATGTGTGTGTACATGTGTGTATAAGAGTGTACATGTGTGTATGTGTAAGTGTGTATGTGCCTTAACGTGTGCTCATGGATCCTATAGGTTATGCCATTAAGGTCCTTATTCTGTCAAATAATAACTTGCCTATGACGTCCCTGACTAAGCAGTCGAATGAGCTACCCCACAAGCACAGAATTCAACGAGAACATCTAAGATAGAAGAAATTTGTCAAGATATTTATGAAAGAGAGTGGTAGCACTGTTAAAAGTGGTAGCACTGTTTAGAATGGTAACACTGTTGAGAGTGGTAACACTGTAGAGAGTGATAACACTATAGAGAGTTGTAAAACTGTAGAGAGTGATAACACTGTTGAGAGTGGTAACACTGCAGAGACTGGTAGCACTGTAGAGAGTGGCAACACTGTATAGAGCGGTAACTCTGTAGTGAGTGGTAACACTGTAGAGAGTGAGTGATAACACTGCAGAGACTAGTAACACTGTTGAGAGTGGTAACACTGCAGGGAGTGGTAGCACTGCAGGGAGTGGTAGCGCTACAGGGAGTGGTAACACTGTAGAGAGTGGTAACACTGTTGAGAATGGTAACACTGCAGGGTGTGGTAGCGCTGCAGATAGATCACTAATAATGATGAGCAGGCAGTGCCTCACACATCGTGATCACTCGTAGTCCTAGATGATCTTCAGCTCTTTGTATTGCGCATACTCAAATCTTTAGTCAGGTGTTTGTCAGTTTCGTGCATTGCATGTCTAAGATCTTACTCTCCCATCATCAATCCGTCCAGCATTGGACCACAGCGGCTTTATTAGTGTGCGTATCTCTCTCATTGTGCTTGTGTGCATGTTTGAATGTGTATGTATCTGTGTGTGTGTGTGTGTATTTATCTCTCTCTTTGTGTGTGTGTGAGAAAGAATGTATGTTTATATCTTTCTTTGTGTGTGTGAGTGTTTGTTTGCCGCTGAGCTTGTTGGTACGTGACTGAGGATTAACATTGTCACTCATAGCTGTTGTTGTTGCTGTTAACCTAGATGATATTCCCCAATGCTGCCTTCCTGTAGTAAACTACTCTCAATTTACTCTCTAATAGGGCCCAAAGAACATAAAATACAAACTAATATCAGTCACAATGAGTAATCGTGCGCGAGACATTCAGTTTTACTTTCACATGTAATTCATCAACACATCTGTATGACAGTCGACTGCAAGGTTTACTATGAATTACTCATCTTTCAAGAGTCACGCAGTGAAGCATAATATACCGGTCCTCTAACGTACCGGGCTTGCTATTACACCGCTACTACATCCTAGATAACATCGAGTATTACAGGGTCGTAAGCAACAATAGTGCAAGATTCTGAGGGAGATATAAAAAAGCGAAAGAGTTTTACGTCGTTATTGAACACAGATCAGCACAATCTTTCAGTTCACAGAGAGTTACAGATGAGCTCGAATCATATAGAACTTATGACATGTCCACGTGGGCTAATCTCCCCTGTTTGACCTTTCATTTTTTAAAGCTTAAAACTGTTTTCATTCCACTACATATCGTTTTTTCTTCTTTCGTAATTGTTATTATCTAAATCATGCAATCTTTCGTGTTAACTACATATAGAGCATAGATACGAGCAGTGGTAAAAGTGGCTGGGTGTACGCAGAGGAACTGTGTTCCCCTAGCTCTCATAATCTAAGGTACGTTTCGCTGCTAGTTGCTCATATTAGGTTGTAGAAAACCTGTAATATATTACAGGGGGGGGGGGGGGGGGCGAATAATCTGATCGTTCCTATAGCTCTCAATTCCCACTGTAACCACTGGATAGGGTGTTTTTCTATTTCTTACTGAAAGCACATTACAAGTAAACATGTTGTACTTACAAATAAACATGTTGTACTTACAAATAAACATGTTGTACTTACAAGTAAACATGTTGTACTTACAAATAAACATGTTGTACTTACAAGTAAACATGTTGTACTTACAAATAAACATGTTGTACTTACAAATAAACATGTTGTACTTACAAGTAAACATGTTGTACTTACAAATAAGCATGTTGTACTTGCAAGTAAACATGTTGTACTTACAAATAAACATGTTGTACTTACAAATAAACATGTTGTACTTACAAATAAACATGTTGTACTTACAAGTAAACATGTTGTACTTACTAACAAATAAACATGTTGTACTTACATATAAACATGTTGTACTTACAAATAAACATGTTGTACTTACAAATAAACATGTTGTACTTACAAGTAAACATGTTGTACTTACTAACAAATAAACATGTTGTACTTACATATAAACATGTTGTACTTACATATAAACTTGTTGTACTTACAAATAAACATGTTGTACTTACATATAAACATGTTGTACTTACAAATAAAACAAATAAACATGTTGTACTTACAAATAAACATGTTGTACATACAAATAAACATGTTGTACTTACAAATAAACATGTTGTACTTACAAATAAACATGTTGTACTTACATATAAACATGTTGTACTTACAAATAAACATGTTGTACTTACAAATAAACATGTTATACTTACAAATAAACATGTTGTACTTACGGATAAACCTATTGTACTTACGGATAAACCTATTGTACTTACAAATAAACATGTGTGTTTACTTAAAGATAAACCTGTTGTACTTACCTAGGTCTTCTATGTGTCTACTCAAGGCCAGATCTCTCTTTTATCATATGAACTTAAAACATGAATTGAAACATAACAACGATGACAGAAGAATGTAACTCCAGTGTATCCACACTGCCTGCAGTATGAAGTGGAGTGATAGGCCTATGACTCAGCTCTCTATGAACACCTCGCAATCTTCCGGCGATCTCTTCCTTCCGCCAGACATTCCACCAGGGTTCACATCCTATAGACTGTCACCATGTAGTGACTTACAATTTGAACATCATCTTAGTCATATACTAGTAACATGGGTATATTGCTATTCGATCACTGAACTTATCACATGCAGTCGTACTTTAGTGCACTATCGAAATGAACGATCCTAGGCTCATATTCCTACTAGCAGATTTAAAATCTCTGTAAAAGAGCGCATCACCGGCAAATAAACTGATCATATGAATTCTACTGAATGCCTTGTTATACATAACAACTGTAAGTTCTGAGGTTGTTTCTCATTTCTTTCCTTCTGCATCACTCACAGTATGTTTCTCCACAATGGCCCGGACACAACACGGAAAATAAATTAACATTTTGGAAATGTTTTTCTAATCAAGAAGGCGCTTTAAAACAGTCAGGTGTGATGCCAGGAAAAGAATGAGTGAAATGAAAATGATAATGATCGCTATTGTTTGACGTTAATCGACTCAAGCTGCAGATATTTCAACAGCTGATGTTAACAGCCACGACAGGTGTCATGCGCTAGACCTAGTCATACATGGTTGTCTTCAATACAATGCTTTATTTGACTACACAACTACATCTATATACATTAGTGAGCGAGATAGTAACGGTGATGTTGAGTCTTGAAAAGTATCCTTGTTGACCGGAGAAAGAAGGGAGATAAATAGACGACAGAAAGAAAGAAGAAAGAAGGGAAGAAAGAAAGAAAGAAAGAGAGACAGATAGAAAGAAAGAAGGAATGAAAGAAGGAACGAAAGAAGGAATGAAAGAAGAAAGAATGAAGTTGAGTGAAATTACAGCCAAAATCACATCATTCTTGAACGTACGCTTGTATTCTCACAGATCAGTACTATCTGCCTATCTGTATTAATCTTGCTTGTCAAATTTCACATGGATTGTTAAATTTGTCATCCACGATGATATATGTCATCTTTACTGCAATATACTAAAATCATCATTAAGCAGTGCAGTCAATTATATTTATTCATTTACCGGTCCTTTGTAAGTCAGCAATTTTACTTATCGCCTGACACAAGGAAGTCAGCTAGTTGATCTGACAGGTCACTACATACTCTCACTTGCTATTCAGTGGTACAGCTGGAAAGCACCTCAGCAGCCATATTATTACCAAGCTATAGCCAACATTAAGGTGTGGATAAGGCTTAGCCATTTGTTGAGGAATTAACTCGTTAATCGATATATAGCAGAAGAGGTTGTTGTAGTAAACATAGAAATAAAGGCCTAGATTGCAGAAAGCTCAGTTAAGATCACAACAAACACATGAAATTTATTGTCATAACAACAGAGAATAATAATTATAGAAACAACTAAAATGTCTGTTGATATTCACATATATGTAGTAGCAGATATCACATATAACTCTCCTAATTTTAGCGTACTTAAATGTCTTGCACAAGAGTGCATTGGCACAAGAGTGCATTGGCACAAGAGTGCACTGGCACAAGAGTGCATTGGCACAAGAGTGCATTCGCACAAGAGTGCAAGCGTATCACAGTTCTATTTACCCTCTCTATTTTATTGACTACTTAATTTATGAAACAAGTTTGACATAAATATTTCATATATATTTATTTTTTAAACTAATAAGTAATATTTTAAAATGTTTCTTTCACAATAAAATGATAACAAATTTGACAGAGATTTCGCAAAGATTCTAAAATACGTCCAACAATCACGAAATAAAAAAATTATCCGTTTTTAACTTGAAGATTTCTTGCTATAAATTGTCACGTTATCACTTGCCATGTTATCACTTGCCATGTTATCATTTGTTATCATTTGTCATCATTACTGTAAGCATTATCAGCGACTAGAAACTAGAAATACACAATTCTACAAACCACTGCTGTTAACCCTATCAATTTTTTTACTTCCATCAGACTGACTGACACACTGACTGTTTCTTTCTTGGATCTAAAAAAGTAAATAATGTTCTAAACCAAACTGACGGTGCATCAAGCAAACCATTAAGAGATTTAAGGAAGAATCTGTAGACTAATAATTAATAACAATAATAAAGGTTTAACGTCCGTTTACTCACCCAAGGATGATGTCAGAGACGTCAGGAGAAGTATAAGTAGTAATGTTTTAAATACATGTCTCTCAAAAAGCGTCTAACATTAAATTATCTCCGATATTTAGTGATGCAGACGTAGGTTACAGATATACTGTTCATAGTATGTGCGATAAGAACATTTTTTATCAAGATTTTTATTTTACTCTGGAAATATCACATACAGTAACTGTTCCGACACTGTTTAATAAATCCGTAACTATTGGATATATACATTTACATATTTGGCGCGATGATAACTAAGGTTAAATCTAGCACCTTTAAGACGTCTTTAAATACTCAGAATACTATGTCATATCTAACTGTTAACAACTGAGAGTAGTTAACAGTTAACAGTTAAATTCTTATTGATTGATTGATTGATTAACCGTTGAGGTGACACAACAATAAAGACTTCAACTATTACAAGAAAGACTCCACTGAACTTTACTGATTCACTGATTTGTTAACTGACTGACTGATCCATGATTTAATGACTGATTTCTTGATTGACTGACTGATTTATGATTTATCAGCTGATTTGTATAAACATTAGTTTAATGTGCTACAAGAAACCCTCCACATAACAATATTTATGGACTGAATTGTTAACTGATTGATTAACTGTTTGATTTATCGATTGCTTGTTTTTAGTTGGTTAGAATAACTCGATCACAAGTATCTTTTAAAGTCGTGTGAACTAAGCCATAAATCAAGTGTCAGACAATTTATATACTAATAAATTATTCAACAGCAGCAGTAAGATAAAAAACAGTCAAGTGACCATCTACTTATATCTCGCACATTTATCCTGTGTCAAAACCAATACATCCTCAAATCCCAGTAACTCTCTTCAGGAAGAACCTTGCGCTGTCTGCTTCTTTCCTAACTGCTGACGAAGATGACGAAGATTCCGTCTCTTCCTCCTTTCTTCCTTCAGTCTCTCCTCGTCCCGTCGCTTACGAGCCTTTCGGCCATCCTTCTTGTTTGTCTCAAATCTCTGCAGCACAACAAACAATTGTTCTCAGTATTGAGAAAAATTGATGAATAAAATTAATGATTAAAAATAAAAGAATAAACAATTTAGTATTACTATTATTATTATTACTATAATTATTATTATTATTATTATTATTTTAAATTAATAAAATTAATTATTTTTATTCTATAAAACTCTGTTCAAACAGAGAGCTGTTGATGAAAGATGAAAGGATTATGCAGTATTGGGAAAGACTACGCAGTTAACGGTAACGCTGTTATTCTGTAGCAAATGAAGCTGAAATAAAACTCTGTCGGACTATTTAACGATTAACGTAACAATGAAGCTTTTGTTTGTAAACTGTGAAAGCTTTCATCTAGAACCGTGTGATAAATTGTGAAATATAGATAGATAAATTGCAAGAAAGAAGAAGAAGAGATAGATATACATGTAGAGGAAGATAAGTGAGACAAAAGTGATAGAGAGGGATTTATAGGACAGAGAAAGAAAGAGGGAGCAAGAGCAGAGAGAGAGAGGAAAGAGAGAGAGAGAGAGAGAGAGAGAGAGAGAGAGAGAGAGGAAAGAGAGGGAGAGAGAAAGAGACTAGATAAGAGAGAGAGAGAGAGCGAGAGAGAGAGTCTCACATAAGGCCCATAGGAACCATCAGGTCGCCGTCTACGACGTCTACGACTAATGTTGTTCTCCTTATCATTAGCCACCTTCACAGCTACAAACAATAGAACAGACAACAGACAATAGAGCAGACAACAGACAATAGAACAGACAACAGACAATAGAGCAGACAACAGACAATAGAACAGACAACAGACAATAGAGCAGACAACAGACAATAGAACAGACAACAGACAATAGAGCAGACAACAGACAATGGAACAGACAACAGACAATAGAGCAGACAACAGACAATAGAACAGACAACAGACAATAGAACAGACAACAGACAATAGAGCAGACAACAGACAATAGAACAGACAACGGAAAATAGAGCAGACAACAGACAATAGAGCAGACAACAGACAATGGAACAGACAACAGACAATAGAGCAGACCACAGACAATAGAGCAGACAACAGACAATAGAGCAGACAATAGAACAGACAGCCGACATCTGCAGACAACGGAACAGACAGCCGACAGCTACAATAATAATAACAACAATTAGAGTGTTACAGTCATCAATGACAACATCGAGCACTATTGAGACAAAATCAAGCCGGCGAGCAAAAAGAAGGTCCAAAAACGGTGCAAATTCCAAAATCCGGAAATTCAGTCAAAAGTAAAGGGAGTCAAAGAAAAGGAAGGTCGCTGTTCATGGACACTGGATGGAAAAGAGAGATGGAAAAGATAGGTCTTCAACTGCCTATGAAACTGCTCATAGGAAAGCAAAGGCCGACGTGATTCAAATGAAGATTTTCGAAGATTGGATGGAAGAGAATTTAAGATTTGTGTAGAAAAGTGCAGACAGCAGACACAGCTGCAGACAATATAACAGACTGCAGACATTAAAACAGGCAGCAGACAGATACAGACAATAGAGCAGACAACAGACACAGCTGCCGACAATAGATTCTACATAGAACCAAATAAAGAACCAAAAGACACATAGTAAATAGGAATTACAAATAAGCAAAAATGTGATTATTGCTTAATATTGGTTTATTTTAAACTTAATTAAATTTTTATTAGTTTATTTTAAACTTAGTTAAAATAACTAAAGGACATGCGCACGCATTTACATACTTTTGTTGCACAGTTTTCCTCTCCAGCCTCTATGACATTCGCACAAGTTTACATCCATGCATCTACCGTGAACCCCGCAAGATTTCTTGCATATAGCTTGACAACAACATCATCATCACTTGAATCAATTACAATGCTGCACGGTTTAATATAATCTTATGAGATAAGTTAAATTATGGTATCTTAATTTTAAAGTTATATTTAGACGTTTTAAGCCAAATTGTGCATCAAATTGATAATAAGTTTCTCACTTTCTCCGGTATTCTAGATAATTTTATGCTGCTTTTATTTAGCTTACAGAGTTATTCCAAGTGGTTATTCTTTGAAATCATTCCTATTTTACTTGCAATATTTCTACAAAAGATTTAAGATTATTGATTTTCCTCTTGTGCAGATCACACAGTCCATCTAACTACACACAAACGATTTCTCCCCTAAATGTTGCTTCTAATATTATATTCATTTCTTTATTCGTCAAAAGCAGAATTTAGAAAGTATGAAATTAAACTAATTTAGAAAGTAGGAAATTCTAATCTATTACTCATATCGTTCTCCTGGCATAGTCTGCGTCAGCTTACCTCTGCCGTCATTTGTTGCGTACTACGGGTCTATACGCCTCTTATAATACATGCGGCATACTGTGGTTCTATGCGCCAGGATAGGGGACCTAACACTTGACCGTGTTTTGTTTCAAATTCAATCAAAATACTAAGAATGATACATTAGTTCACGGAGTATTAGAGAAGTAGATTCATAGAGAAATGAATTCATAGACATATGCATTCATAGACATATGCATTCATAGACACAGACATAGAGTTGAATTTGTATAGAAATGGACTAATATAGAAAGATTAATTCATAGAGAAATAAATTAAAACAGAATAGAATTCCAGAGATTGGATTTATAGTGAAATAAATTCATAAAGAAATGAATTCATAGATAAATAAATTCATAGAGAAATGAATTCAAACAGAAATGAATTCATAGAGAAATGAATTCATAGAGAATTGAATTCATAAAAAATGCATTCAAACAGAAATGAATTCATAGAGAAATGAATTCGTAGAGAAATGAATTCATAAAGAAATGAATTCATATAGAACTGAATTCATGGAAAGATGATGTACTATAAAAATGACTTAACATAGAAACAAGTAGATACATTTTTGACAGAAGAGACCGGTGTAGCCCTCAGCACATTGACACACGTTGTGATGAGTGCATACTCCCCCGTTAATACACGGCACTGGGCAGAGCCCTGTGTGACAACAACAACACAGGCTATTATAAAAGCTGGTAAAGCTAAGGTTAACGTAAGTTTCCTCACTCAAAAGCGATGTCAGTGAGGGGCGAGCCCAGGATTTGAACCCCGCACATACTGATCCGCGGTCGAGTTGTCTTACCGACTTCGCCACTGGCTCCAGCCAAAGTAAAGTAATATGGTAAGAGTTCCTAGGCACTATGCAGGCCTTCAAGAAGACTAGACACACTCGAGCTACCTTCATAACGCTCCTTTAGTAAATTGGTAGACCTCAGCAGCTAAGCTTTACGATATTTTTGTACTGAAATGGTTTTTCAGTATCTTCTATATTTTAAATTTCACATAGAGACCTAATGCTGAATACTCACGTTGAGCGATCCTAATGTCGCTTTCAAACGATGAACTGATCGTTAAATATTATAATATTTTAAGAAGCTGCTCTAAATGAACTGCTTTAATTAGGGCCTTTTTAAAAATTAAACTGTCAATTATAAAAATAAATAAATCATAGCTGGAACCATGCGAGATTGAAAATAAATTTTTGATTTAACAAGACCATCTCTAATAAAATAAGTGAGATATATAGGGATAGGGAGTGATAGAGAGAGAGAGAGAGAGAGAGAGAGAGAGAGAGAGAGAGAGAGAGAGAGTATGAGAGTGAGCGAAAGAGAGAGAGAGAGTGAAACATGCGGACATAGAGAGAGAAGGTAAAAGAGAGAGAGAGAGAGAGAGAGATTGAGTAAACGTACATACAAAGAGAGAGAGAGAGAGAAAAAAAACAGAGAGAAAGAGATAAAGAGAGATACCGATAGCGTGTTGACAGTGATCACCATGGAAACCAGTAGGACAGATACATGATTCTGGTTTCACGCATGTTCCTCCATTCAAACAAGCGTTCTTACATATTGCTAAACATAACCAACAGAACTCCTTTATTCAAGCAATCGTTATTACATATTGCTACACATAACCAACAGAACTCCTTTATTCAAGCAATCGTTATTACATATTGCTAACATAACCAATAGAACTCGTTCATTCAAACAAGCGTTCTTACATATTGCTAAACAAAAACAATAGACCGCGTTCATTCAAACAAGCGTTCTTACATATTGCTAAACATAGCCAATAGAACGCGTTCATTCAAACAAGCGTTCTTACATACTGCTAAACATAGCCAATAGAACGCGTTCATTCAAGCAAGCGTTCTTACATATTACTAAACAAAAGCATTAGAAAGTATTCTTTCAAATGCTAATAAGATTTGTAGTTCATTAATTAAGGATTAAATCAAACTTCTCATATGGCAAATATATGGACATGATATGACCATAATCAGCAGAACTTGTTCAGTAAAAACCTGTTTATTAAAATCTTATCTTTAGCTTCGTAATTACGTTGATAGCTTTGTCATTTTGTCTTTTATATTTTGTCTTTCATACTATTGAATTGGTGAAATTAAATAGATAAAAGCACGATTAATAAAATGACCATATCAGATCTTTTCACCCCTCACCTCATAGAACTATTACCTCTCATATAGGTTCACTACCAGAAATAGCGCCTAGGCTCTATAAATTGCTACAAACATGTAAACGAATGGAAGTCTTAGATAGGGCATTGGCTGGTGGTGTGGTGAAGGACAGAGAGGATTTGAGACAGTCTATTTGTATCCCGACCCTGGTTAAACTGGGATTCAAAGGGTCATGATGATGATGATGATGATGATAGTGCACTAAACTATGTTAGAATATAAACATTCCATGGCTTACCTTGTTCACATTTGAACCCAGTATATCCAGGTCTGCACTCACATTGACCACTCTTTCCACACTTGCCTCCATTCCGACATGTCTGGAAACATGACTTGCGGGTTTCTACAATAATAGCATTGACTCAGACCTTATCTTGCAACCACCAGCTATAACCTAGAACATAGACTTATGTACATTAAATATTTTTTAATGATTTTTCTATTAGCGTTATGTACTATTTGTTACTTATGTAGGCCTATTAACTTTTGTACATTAATTAATTAATTAATTATAACTTATGGGTTTAGATTTCGTAAAATTCATTTAGAAGAGCGGATACTAAACTGACAATGATTAATTAGGGCTGAATTTCTCTACAGTAACAAAGTTTTAATTAATTCACGCTAATTGTAAACATTTTCATGTTAATAGAAAACAATGCGGTTGAATTATTAGTGGCAGAGTTGTGAATCATAATGATTTGTTGAAAATTGTCATGTAGGTTAGTATATAGAGTACCTGTATTCAATGTGTGTGCGTGTGTATGCGTATGTGTGCGTGTATGTATGAGTGTAAGCGTGGTATGTAAAAAAAGTGTGTGAGTGTGTGCTTATGTATGCATGCGTATGTGTGACTGTGTGTACATATATATGTGTGTGTGCGTGTATGTGTGGGTTACATCAAGTAATCAACCCTTTTGTATTAATTAACAATTGAACAGGATTGTTTGTCTTCCTATCCATGGGACTTCCTGTCACGGATCAGCTCGTCCGGGATGTGAAGGAATCCTGAGGTAAATCAGAAGATTCTTTTACTTCAGGGTTTTTCCAGGAATGACCGTCAATGGAGCGAGACTAGCTGTCACACAAGCTTAGTAAACTATGAGATCAATTTTTTCTAAATGTCTAAATTTAGCCCGTCGCTTCCTGGAAATCCAATCTTCTAAGTCACTGCAGACTAAAGATCACAGCGACATACCATATATCAGTCTATGTATGTGTTTTACAGGTTTCCATCTTATTTTTTCAGTAATATTCTAACTTAAAGTTGCTTGATAGACTATACCACTGTAAGGTATGCTTTAATATTGCTCGATGTTTCAAAAAAAAAAAAAAAAACAGTAGCATTCTAATTATTGCTCGTGTTATCTGTGGTTATGAATCTAGTTAGATAAAATTTATTTTCTTATAAAAATAAGAAATTTCAAGGAGCAGCAATTCATTTGCATTTTAGAGTCATTGTGCTAAGCTACTCTACAGCACAGTAATTTAAAACTATTTAGTAATATCGTAAGCTTTTATTACCCACTGTAGTACTGTAGGCTATTGTATGCGTTAATTACTCACCATCATCATCATTATCTTTCCTTAAATTCCAGTTTAACTAGAGCCGGGATACGAATAGACCTTCTCCAATCTTCTCTATCCCACACCATACCAATATATTATAAATTTTATATTATATCATTTTTAAATAACTTATATTTAGAGTATTCAAACCACCATTCTACAGTAAATCTAGACTAAAATTAACAATAAATAAATTAGTAAATAAGTAAATGAAAAATACAGATTAAATACATTAAGCAGAGCTAGAGAGAGAGTCTAGACGGCCTAACCGATGGCCACACAGCGCTTCATTAGATTGAACCTAAGGGGAGAGCCTACCACCCTCTGTCCAGTCATACTGTTGTAGACATGTAGGGTGATGTTCAGGGTGGCCACCCCTGTTACCTTCAGAGTGCATGGGATAGACAGGTGAAACACTGCACACAAATAGATCATTCTTTATTATTTTAAATTAATTTTTTATTAATTATTTAATTAATTAATTAATTAACTATTTATTTATTAAATTAATTATTTATTACTTTTTATGATCATTGTTATCTCGTGTTGTCTCCGGGACACTGAAGAATGGGCCAACTGCACGTGTCATAAGAGGTGACCGAGTAAGAACTCAGGAAGGCAATGGGAAACCACCTTAGAAGCCGGAATATTTAATTAATTTCATCTTTTATTGACAGTTAAGCTGCATATATACGTTTAATTTGATGCGTTTTTGAGTTGTAAATTTTTGCAATTTCAATTCGAAATGAAACAGTTGTCAGATAGAAATGAAATAAACCAATAATATTTTTACTCTCTGATTGATTAATTAATTGATTGATTTTTTGTCATTATTTCTACCGTCATTTAATCAGATTGCGTGTAACATTTAAAAAGCTCACCTACACTGTATTTGGGTTGTTTTTAAAAGCTTGCCACATCGGTTTGACCTGTGATAGTCTAGACTAATTATTCTCGCATCTCAACGGAAAGCAGGGCTCGTTTAATTGTGCTACCGTCTCTGTTATCTGCGAGAAGTTCTGTTGTTATCTTTATTAGAAGTGAGATCAGAGAGAGAGAGAGAGAGAGAGAGAGAGACTTAGAGAGAGAGTGAGAGTGAGTGAGAGAGAGACAAATAAATAATGAAACAATTAAATAGAGTGAGGGAAGGCGAGAGAGAGAGGGGTGGAGAGAGATAGATAGAGACGGAATATTTCTGCAATATTAATCATAATTTAGTGGCAGTCTTCATAAATGCCATACTTGTTGAGCTATTAATCTAAGTTTAAAGTCGATAAAGATTACTTTATCACAAGGGCTACTATCATAGATTGGCAGGACCTGATTCGCACCGACGACCTCTTGCTTCACAAGCAAGTGTGCTATCCATTCGGCCATCCAACCGGTGTAACGATGCATGGACATTCACACAGAACGACAACAACAATAACTACGCAATTAGAGTGCTACTGTCGTCCATGACAACACTGAACACAATGGTACCAAATCCAATCCGATGAGCAGAGTCCAAAAACGATGCAAACCGAAATCCACGCACAAGGACACGAATAGACACAAAGATTTAGACGCATAAGGACAAGTAAAAGCACACATAGAAAGAAGCACAGGAGCGCATACAGCCACACACAGGTAGACGTATAATTAGCGCTGTGTATGATATTTAAGATAATCTGGATGCGGACTCGTCACGTGATCACGTCATTATTATCCCGACATCTGGAGAGAAAAGTCTTACAACTCCACAATCCACTTCCGCCTCTCTCACAGGCAGGGGGGCTGTGGGGGTCTGGAGGGGGGCGGGGGTATGATTTGAGTGAAAGATAGAATAATAATAATAAGAATAAAGGCCTAACGTCCGTTTCCTCATCTAGGGATGATGTCAGGGAATGTTAGCACCCCCATATCTTTATCACTCAATGAACATTTACTAGTTGAGTTATTTGGTTCAATAGCTAAATTATTTGGTTTCATAGCTTAATTATTTAGTTTAATAATATAATTATTTCGTTTACTATAGGCATTTGTTACTGTTCATTAAGGGGTACATTTCAGACATAACTATAAAAATATTAAGTTTTAAACCAACAAACACAAGATTTATCCTAATTTTAACCCACCCCAATTGACTCAAATATTAAGAGGAACATTTTTCGAAATTTATGGTGAATATTTTGCTTTAAAAGTAAGACTTATATTGGGAAAAAAATTTGTATAGTTTGGGAGGATTTCTGTCGTAGTTTTCAATAATCTTTTGCAAGGAGTTCATTTATGTTTAGAATTCTTTCAGAATTTACACGTATTTTAGAGTGTAAAGGGATGACACTGGAGTACCTGATGGTCTTCGTGGAACACTTCCAGCCACGGGTATGGACAGCAGAGGATGATGTAGGATCTCAGGATTCATGGATTTCAACTCAGAGAACTTGTAACTGAACTGAAAACAGAAAATCAGTCAAACTGATAGAAAATATCTTCTTCTTCTTCATCTTCTTCTTCATCATCTTCTTCATCTTCTTCTTCTTCTTCATCTTCTTCTTCTTCTTCATCTTCTTCTTCTTCTTCATCTTCTTCTTCTTCTTCTTCATCTTCTTCTTCTTCTTCATCTTCTTCTTCTTCTTCTTCTTCTTCTTCATCTTCTTCTTCTTCTTCTTATCGTATGTTACACTCATCCAACCATCGTAAAGCAAATTCACCATCATTGATTAGACGAACCAAACCAGCTTCGATCCTTGACCTATTCTACTCTTCCACAATATGATGCATAGGTTACAGCAGAGCACCATACGGGCACCCAACATTAATTTTTACATGAACATGTGAATTATTAAACTCCTAGTTTGCAGTTTTGCGCTCAGAAATTAAAATTTCTGGACAGTTAGGTCAATAAATTAACTTAAGAATTAATCTATTATGTCAGTAGGTCAGTAAATTCAGCTATCACGATTAGTTGTACTTCAAGAGCATGAACAATATATCTAGCTGACGACCTATTGCACAACAACAACATTGGTAACATATGCAGATTTTATGGTCGAGTCGATAGGTTTCCAAATAAGTCATAGATCATCGGTTCGAATTCCAGGTCCAACCATGTCTGGCAGATCCCTTGTGGTAGAGAAACACATTAAATCTAGCTTCCTACCTAGCTGATAACCTTCCAAAATTGATTTTAATTCAAAATTAAATTATAACGTTACTGTGTTTAGAAACAGGCGCTAAATTCAGCAAAATGTTTATATTTTCAATCAGATTAGAGGAATAAAGTGGTTCCACTCACTGGTTCGACCTCAGCCACCCACATTAGGTCGACTCTCTCCACCTCGTGCTGAAGGATAAAACTAGGCACCGGATTGGGTTCCTGCAGGTATGACATCACTGCTCCGTTCTTTATTATGTAGACGTTCATCTCTATACCTGCATCAATCAATTAAATTAATTACATTAAAATTAATTAATTATATTAAATTAAAATCAATTAAATTTATTAATCCAGCAATGAGATTTATAGCCTCATACGTCATTCCAAACTGATGTTAGGAAAAACTGGTAAAGCTACGGTTAACGTCAGTTTCCTAGTTCGAAAGCGATGTATGTGACGGGCGAGCCCAGGATTTGAACCCCGCACATACTGATCCGCAGTCGAGTATCTTACCATCGTAGCCACTGGCTCCACACAGGAACGTTATTAGCTTAGTGCATGCATTCAAAGGATGGTCTAATCCAGTGCTTATACATTTAAATTCTTGGTTTTTGCAAGCACACCTTTATTTCACTGCACGTAGAACGTTAAATTCTTCATCGTCTGTCAATAATTCAACTCAGCTAACCGCTTTGAGAGGCAATCGCTTGAGCTGAAGATACGCACCCGAGCAGTGATGACAGTATAAGACATGCAGAGAGAGAGAGAGAGAGAGACAGGGAGAGAGAGAGAGAGAGTGAGGGCAGTATAAGACAGGCATAGAGAGAGAGAGAGAGAGAGAGAGAGAGAGAGAAAGAGAGAGAGAAAGAGAGAGAGAGAGAGAATGAGAGGGAGAGAGAGAGAGAGAGAGACATAGGGACAGGCATTGGAAATGTGGATATGGAGAAGAATGGAGAGGATTAGCTGGACCCAAAAGGTTACAAATGAGAAAGTTCTGAAGAGATTTGGCACAGATAGACAGTTAATAAATGTATTGAGAAATAGGAAGAAGAGTTGGATAGGACACGTTCTAGGGGGGGGGGGTCTATTAAAAGAGGTCATGGAAGGTAGAATGGAAGGACAAAGAGGCAGAGGCAGGCCGAGATTAGGTATGTTAGATGATTTAAAGACCCACTCATATGTGGAAATGAAGAGGAAGGCGGAAGACAGAGAAGAGTGAAGGCGTTATATACCATGGATCTGCCAGTAGGTAGTGCACTGGGAGAGAGATATATGGTGCATGTTATCATGATGCATGTTATCATGGTGTATGTTATCATAAAAGCTGGCAAAGCTAACGCTAACATCAGTTTCCTCACTCGAAAGCGATGTCAGTGACGGGCGAGCCAAGGATTTGAACCCCACACATACTGATCCTCAGTCGAGTATCTTACCGACATCGCGACAGACATCGCGACATAGTGCATGTTATCACGATGCATGTTATCATGTTGTATGTTATCATGTTGTATGTTATCATGATACATGTTATCATGATGCATGTTATCATGGTGTGTGTTATCACGATGCATGTTATCACGATGCATGTTATCACGATGCATGTTATCACGATGCATGTTATCACGATGCATGTTATCACGATGCATGTTATCACGATGCATGTTATCATGATGCATGTTATCATGATGCATGTTATCATGATGTATGCTATCATGATGCATGTTATCATGATGCATGTTATCATGATGCATGTTATCATGTTGTATGTTATCATGATGCATGTTATCACGATCCATGTTATCACGGTATGGCTGGGTGGTAGGATAGAGGGAGGTATGGTAGGTGATGACTGACGGGTGACGGTTCAATTCTACGAGTGTTAGAAACCGCTTAGTCTTTAATTAATACCACGCCAAGCCTTCCACAATTCCGTGATATATCTGTCCCAGGTGAGGCACCAATACGTGAGGCACCATTAGGCATCACTAGGTGAGGCACCACTAGGCACCAATACGTGAGGCACCATTAGGCACCACTAGGTGAGGTACCACTAGGTGAGGAACCATTAGGTGAGGCCAAACTGGGCACCACCACTAGGTGAGGCACGACTAAATGAAATTGCAGCATTCTAGCATAAAAACAAATATCTAAAATTACTTACACGTATATTTATGACGGTATTGCTTTGCCATATGGGTTGAATGGGTCAGGCTGGAGCTAGAGGCGATATCGGTAAGATATTCAATCGCTGATCAGTATGTGCGAGATTCAAATCCTGGGCTCGCCCGTCACTGACATCGCTTTCGAGTGAGAAAACTGACGTTAACATTAGCTTTAACTGCCTATTATTTCTCTATCAGGGTTTCTAGAAAAGCGAACCCTTTTAAACATAGACTTAAAATATCTGAGCTAAGTTACTTCCAATATACTCAGTCCAATCCGCCACTTTAAACTTTTCATATTTTTCACTTTATTATACCTTCAGGAAGGCAACGGGAAATCAGTGCTCTTATGGAGCGAGAAAGCAGACTTTTAGTGTGAATATGTACCTTGAACCTGCCACTTGGCAGTGCACTGAAGAGAGAGAGATACCGTCAGGCTATGATATACTATTGTTACGTGATTAATTTCTCGGTAATTCAAAGAAGTTTAGAAATGCGAGGGAAACGCGCTGAGATTGGCTGGAAGGAGGGAGCTATGCAAGGTGAAGCCTGTGTGAGGTAAGGCACATTTACACACATGGGCAACACGTGAACGCTCCATCATTAGGGGTGGCCGTGATGAGATGTGAGTTAATTCACCCGATAGACCTCCGCGACATAACAAAGAGCTATCTGCCATCTTAACGTCGAAATCTGAACTGTGGAAAAGTGAAGAGAAAACAAAAGAAGCTGTAACCGCAATGTTTATTCTTACATTAGAGCTTGAAGTCCATTAGTCTTACACAGTACGAACTGTTCTACTTGATCTGAAGATTATCCTGAGGAAAGGTTTCTCTAACAGATAGCGTGAGCTGTAATGTTAATATTCATAAATTTTAAATATGATGTAGCGGTAAAATTTAAATAACCTATATATTCGCAATAAATTTATAATGGTTAAATTACAGAGCTGTAATTAGCGTATTAAGGATGAATAATTATGACGTTATGAACCTCAGATTTTTCAGACAAGCAGACAGACAGGCAGACAGACAGACAAACATACATACAGAACTGGCTTCTTATATCAGATATCACACTAGCCATATCTAATCTCTTCTACAATCTATATCATTTAGATGACACGAATAAAATAAATATTAATCGATAAATCTGGCGTAGTGTTTCAAAGCAAAGCTGCCGTATCGAAGTTAATTGACAATTTGTCGAGTACGTGACGAGGAAACAAGAACTATCCTGTGAGCCCCGGGCTATCAACAACAACAACACGACGGCTAATTAATCCTCTGCATCACAACTGCGAGATGAGTAAAACAGATGAGCAGAATTAAAAGAGAGGCTTCTGTTCTCACAATTTCTGTTGTAGTAAGGATTATACTGCGAGATGCAATTGATTGTGGTTAAAAGCTAAAGCTAAAAAGCTAATGTTAACGTCAGTTTCCTCACTCGGAAGCGATGTCAGTGACGGGAGAGCCCAGGATTTGAACCCACACATACTGATCAGTGATCGAGTATCTTACCGACATCGCCAATGTTATGTAAAGTTGCTAAGTCAAGGAAAATGATAGAGTAGCACTGACGGAGTCTGTGAGTAGATTAACAGGAGAGTAAGCAGTAGCTGAAGAAGACATTGGGAAATTACCTTAGTAAATATTACCTTACTCTAATTAAACTTATTTTAAGAAAAGTCTATTTAAATAAAAGCTAAAGCTAAAAAGTTAAGGTTAACGTCAGTTTCCTCACTCGAAAGCGATGTCAATGACGGGCGAGCCCATGATTTGAACCCCGCACATACTGATCCGCGGTGGAGTATCTTACCGAATAGCTACTGGCTCCAGCCAGTGATACACATAGTTTTACAACGAGACCAATTTCATGATCGATGCAGTGTTCGTGACTAGGAAATGTTAACGAGCGAGACAATAGAATTGGAGGCTATATCACAGATTCACTAAACGTTAGAATAAGAAAAACAATAAACTGGTGCTCTAGTAGCTGTGCAGCCAGTGTGCTTCATGAGAGAAAGGTTAGTATGGAACTAGTGCAAACCAAGAGAGTGAGTGAGAGAGAGAGAAAGAGAGAGAAAGTGAGAGAGAGAGAGTGAGAGAGAGAGAGTGAGAGAGAGAGAAAGAAAGAGGGGGGGGGGGCGATGAGGGAAAGTGCAAATTAAAACTTAGGTGAGATACTCTAGCTTCAATAGACTGTCATATTAAATCCTCTCTCTCTCTCTCTCTCTCTCTCTCTCTCTCTCTCTCTCTCTCTCTGTCACTGTTCAGAGGCCACTGAAGGTCAAGTCTACTTAAAGGTCATGACCTCGCCACTGCGCGCACATAATCAGCCTGATCTAAGTGACAGGAATTAGTTCACCTGATCAAACTCCTTTACCGAAGCGTTACTAATCCGGTGCAGGTCCCAGAGTCACGCCACCTATCAGAAACTTCCAGCTCTCCTGGAGCAGAGCTATTCCATGCACAAGCGTGTACTTGCTCGCCTACCCTAGGGGCTGCCTAGTGGCTGAACCAGTGGAAGTAAACGATGGACGACTGGTCACATAACATAACAACAACAACAACAACAATACGATTAGAGTGCTACTGTAGACGATGACAATATTGAGCACTGTTGAACCAAATCAAAGCCGATGAGCAGAGTGAAGGTCCATAAACGGTGCGAGCCAAAATCCGTGTAGTCACTCCAAGGAAGGGTTCTAGCGGAATGGAGGTTTCCTGACCCATGTTATGGGCCAAGAAGCACAGATGCTTATTTAAGGCCCATTTCCTCCTTCCTCTCCATGATTATTAGAAATCATTGCCTTTTGATGGCGCATTAAATGCAACCGGCGCCGATTTAAGAATAACCTTCCAACACCCTGGGATTTTTTCATTCAAGGCTGTCAACAATCGGGCTTCGAAGTGGTTACCCAATCATGTATTAACCGAGGTTTTACAGCATGTCAGCTAAAATTCTTGTAACGAGCCTGTAGCATATTGTTATGAGTTAAGACAGCTGATCAGTAGGCGTAGTGTTCAAATCCAGAGCTCTATCATATTGGTATGTTTTTATGTGTTTATGCGGCAAGTGAATATTGCTGGTGAATATTGCAGCGTCATTGAGAAAGAATTAGACCGGAAAAGTGTCATATATTTAATTGTTTTCTCGCTTCTCAACTAGTGGTGACATACACTTGAGAAGATTTTATCTAACAACTACGCACACACTAACACTGTGTTACCAAGATTCAACTGTCTTAGCACATACAACACTGTGTTACCAAGATTCAACTGTCTTAGCACATACAACACTGTGTTACCAAGATTCAACTGTCTTAGCACATACAACACTGTGTTACCAAGATTCAACTGTCTTAGCACATACAACACTGTGTTACCAAGATTCAACTGTCTTAGCACATACAACACTGTGTTA
>CAJHZI010000848.1:212500-227500 GCA_905160935.1 Enchytraeus crypticus
ATTATTAATAATATCCGGTAAATGAAACTCAAAATAAGGGTGATGGTTTGCACGCAGTGTTGCTACGTCAAATTAGGTAGTTGACTTTGTCAGTAATGAGTAATGAATTTAATATACATCTTCCCTCCCCCCCTCTCGCTCTCTCTCTCTCTCTCTCTCTCTCTCTCTCTCTCTATATATATATATATATATATATATATATATATATATATCAGATATATATATATATATATATATATATATATATATATATATATATATATATATATATATATAGGCCCTATATATATAATATTTCTCTCGCTCTCCGTCTTTCTTTCTCTGTCTTTTTCTCTATATTTCTCTTCATATCCGCCTCTCTGTCTCAGTCCCTGTCTCTACGCCTCTCTCGATAGTTTAACTTATAGGAACGTTGGAGAACAATTTTCAATTCAAGACGACTTATTCATATAAAAACCATACAGAGTATTTAATGCTCAACTCTGATAGAGGTAGGACCACTCTAGTAGAGGTAGGGGCATTTTTTATTTAGATGCTAAGGGCAGAATTTCAATGAAACATTTTCTTTAAAAAATTATATACAGAGAAGGTTAAGATATTAACTTCAATAAACTCAACACAGGTTCCTAGGCCGCTCTAGGCTGTCCCTGGGTCGCCAGCAGCAACCTAAAATTAATATAAAATAATAATGATAGAAAAATCTGACCTCTTCAACATCACAAAGTGTCATCAGCGATCCTAATAATGCATCATACATCTACTCAGCGAACCTAATCACTTGACCAGTGATGTTATCACTTGACAAGTGAAGTTATCACTTGACCAGTGATGTTATCACCTCGCTATGACGTTATCAGTTGAGCAGTGATGCAGAGATCACTAGTCAAGGAGTCATTAAGTGGCGAATCCTATCTAAATGTGTCTTCAAGTCGACATCTAATCAGCCGTGCTGATAAGATGTAAGGTAATTTGTAACACCGTAGTAGTGTGGAATCACTGAGAGTCGTGTTCTGGAGAGATTTAAAAAAACTGGAGTTATCAGTGGCCGCCATATTGGAAGCCATATTTAGCCTGTATCAGTTATGCTGCACAAACTTGTTGTCCAAGTTTAAAAAAGTAATTGTTTAGTAAACGCAATAAATATTTTATATTATATCGTTTTTGTTTAACAACTAGCAAAGAAGTGATAATTATTAAATAAGGTAGCCAATGAATAGTAAAGTTGGCAACAAGCTTGCGGATATGCTGAAGTTCTTGGGTTCAGTTTTCACTTAGCTGTATGCGTAGATTCCTTGTAGGGACACAGCTAATTCTAATCTCTCAGTAATCAACCTTACTAAAATCCTGAAAAATATAATTACTTCACGTTACACGTAATGCATGAAAACCACGGTTTAAACTTCGGCTGCTTCTGATTTTAAATGTCAATAGATTACAAAAGACGAAAATAGCAAAAACTAAAACTGCACATGTTTGTAAGCGCTCTCAAACACAGACATCGTGAAAAATACCAAACAATTTTACAGACTTTTCAGTGTTAGATGCAGCTAAAGGAAGGAAAGACAGAAAGCTGTTAAAGCTAATTTAAACGTCAGAGTCCTCACTGGAATGCGATGTCAGTGACGGGCGAGCCCAGGATTTGAACCCCGTACATACTAATCCGCGTTCGAGTATTTTACCGATAAGAAAGATACTTAAAATAGAATGTGAGCCAAAGCATGACATATATCATCCAGGTCAATAACAAATCCATGCTGTAGTCAATGGTCTGAATTATTGGCTGATCTCTCCACTTTCTTTCCATCAATTCCACTCTTCCACTTGTTCTCAAGTCACAGACCAACAGAGGACACTGAGTGCATAGCGACTTCTCTTCTTCTTTCCATCATCTCTGATGTCCCTGACATCATCTTGCACCTCTCTTTGTCATTAACGTTATAGGATGCGTCCATTGAATCAATGGAACAGAATTTAATCCCAGTATAGGATGCATCCATTGGATCAACGGAACAGGAATTAGTCCCGGTATAAGATGCGTCCATTGGGTCAACGGAACAGGATTTAATCTCAGCATATGATGCATCCATTGGATCAACGGAACTGGATTTAATCCCAGTCTCCCTGGCAAGTTTTATAGGGGTATGGAGCGGCTGTTGGATAAAGATTTGATCAGCTGATATCCATGATGAATCAGCACTTTAAAACTGTTAACAGTCTACAGAGTCTAGAATTCTTAAATTTACAATTTGTTATTTTAATTAATTCTATTTATTTAATTAGTTTTAATAAATTAGCCTCTAAGTGGAAGTTGTCTCATTGGGAAGTGGCGAGTTTTCGGGGAATGCTTGGCGCATATTAATGAAATGGTGGGATTTTTAGCTTGATCAAGTAAATATATCAAACAAGACGCTCAAAAAAGCCCATAAATAAAAAGCTTAAAACCCTGTATTAGTAAATGTTTCTATAAATATGCGAAATATTGACGGAAGCAAGTTATCTGAAACAAGAACTGCGCCATAGCAAGAAAAATCTGTAACATGTTCGGTATATAATTTCTAGTTACACTGCGTAAAGTGATTGATGCTAGACGATTTAAAGTTCTACTTAAATGTAAATTTAAATAAAAATGTAATTTTTATTTAGCATATCACTATTACTTATTTCTTTCTGTAAAGTAGTCTCGAAGACTGATTTCGACCACGACACTGCTATATAAGTTTTCGTTTTTAATAATAATAATAATAATAATTATAACTCGATCAAAATAGAATCATTGATCAAGAAATAGAATGCTTATATTTGCAATTTATACTTACATTGTAGCCAATGTAAGTACAAAGCAAAAGTCTGGAAAAGAGTAATTGAGTCTTCACTCTCTTATACACAAGAACTGCACCGAGCATGTCCTAAGTGACCTCTTTCAATGCACTCTGTCGAAAAGACCCTGTCAGCTGTTTGAAGAACAACGAAATCCTAATTTATTATCCTCCTGTTAAACTATCCGCGTGTATGATTAATATCTGCTATTAGATAGTTATCTTCGAGAAAATTATTCTTAGAAGTTCCTTCCAAGCCACCACATCTTCTGGAAACTCTCGAATGTTTACAATGCATTACTCACTCAAGTGGCTCATTCACATCTATTTCTGGCACCTCAAGTTCAACTGTTCCCATTCATTTCCACCTATTCCAATCTTCTACCAACACTCCACCTATCAACAGCTCTCTAATGTTTATTCTGCGATCAACTTTAATTAAACTTTATTTGTTTCCACCCGTTGAATCGTCTCTATAGAATCCCTTTCTTTTCTTCCATTAACTCTCGCGGTATCTCATCGACGGAAGGGTCTTTTATAAACACATCTATCGGAGCAGCGAGAGAGACTTGAATGGTTTATTTAACAGAGAAGAGCTTCACTCCACAGATACATCAACAGTCACGTGATCTCTAGTCTGTTACCTGTCACCAGGTCCCGCCCTCTGATACTGATTATAGTCTGCCTCACTGCCACATAAACTAAAACAACACTTCACTGTGATGATACTCACAGCTCAGGAATCCACGGTCAGGTATTCTCACTATGTAAGCTGTCCCACAGGTGTGCGACCTACTCTGTAGTTATGGAAGTAATTAAATAAAATAATTAATTTAATTAGTTATAATAATTATTATTATTTCATTAAATAGTATCGTTGATATTAAAATCGGATATCTTATCAACAGCTTATCGACATTAGAGCCAGTGGCGATGTCGGTAAGATACTCGATCGCAAATAAGAATGTGCGGGGTTCAAATTCCGGGCTCGCCCGTCACTGACATCCTTGTAAAGAGATGAAACTGACGTTAACATCGGTTTTACAACTTTATACCTAAAGAGATGCAACAAAACTAACCATGCGCAGTGCATGACCCAGATCTACACCACAGGTATAGCTCTCTCTCTCTTAGTGCACTGCTTACTGGCAGGTCCATGGTATATAAGCTATAGCCTGTGAAATTAATTAGAATGTTAACTTAATAAATCACTGAATATCTATATAATTATAATAATAATAATAATGGTTTAACGTCCGTTTCCTCATTCAGGGATGAAGTCAGGTATGTCCCCATATTATATGTAATGACTGTTTGGTTATTTGTGCGTAAAACTGCGAAATCTGGGACGGGAAGGGATATGGGAAGAGTTTGAGAGGAGGGGAGGGGTGGAGTATCTGCACAGGGTGGTAAAGATGACCCATATTACTGTTAGTATTCCAGGTCAATGACCCATATAACTGTTAGTATTCCAGGTCAATGACCCATATTACTGTTAGTATTCCAGGTCAATGACCCATATTATTGTTAGTATTCCAGGTCAATGACACATATTACTGTTAGTATTCCAGGTGGATGACCCATATTACTGTTAGTATTCCAGGTCAATGACCCATTTTACTGCTAGTATTCCAGGTCAATCTAACACCAGCACAGGCTCCTGATTTTAGTGTTCTCATAGAGTGAATATCGAGTTTGGAGCCCACTTCTACTTCACTTCACTTCTACTTCACTACTAGGAAAAATTCTCTAAGCTTTTGGATTAAAGTGCAATACATTAAGAATATTCACCAGATGACTGCATGGTACGAGAGAGAAAGATTCAGAGACCCAGACAATTATGACCGCTGACACCTGACGAATGTACGAGAACTGGCTCAGCCATCAGTATCTTCTTCAGCTTTATTGGGGTACATCGTAAGGGTTTTGCGTTCCAACGAAGTCACCATAAGCAGTAGGACTATGTGACACTATATTACAGTTAATAATGTCTACAAAATATTAACCATACTAACTAAGTATAAAGAATTATAAATAGACTAAATAAGAATTAAGTCAAATCTTAAATTGGATATTCAGCCAGTATTGCAGAAATGCAAATAATTTAGGGAATAAAAGAGAAAGTTTTAAAGTTAGTAATCTGAAATAGTGTACAGATTTATTCATGAGTGAGTTAAGAGTTACTAACTAAGCACCATATTATACATGACTGCGTTAACTGTTAATAACTAAGCACTATATTTATGCATGACTGTTTTAACAGTTAATGAATAAGCACTATATTTATGCATGACTGTTTTAACAGTTAATGAATAAGCATGATATTTCTCCATGACAGCAATAACAGTTAATGACTAAGCACTATATTTATGCACGACTGAGTTAACAGTTAATATATTTAGCTAACAGTCTCTCATCGTTCCACGCCTCCAGGCAATTCACAGGATTCAGTTGATTCCATCGCTTGCTTTCCACAGGATTCAACAAATACCACACAGACAAGTGAAACAGTAATTAAATTAACCCGTTTATTATTTCTCAATTATGCGAGTTCGAAAAACTGACTGGATGAGGGAAGAATGAGGTGTGGAAGAAAGATGAAGAGTACAGAGAGGTGCAGGATTATAATTACATGTAATGGATTAGCATAACTTTTACTTGACCAGGATAACGTAAAATGGAATCGGAAAACATTTCACGGATCTCGCCTGATTTTATTCTCAGGACTCGAGTCTTAATCCTTTCCAGTCCTCCACATGGATCAACTGCCAGGATGGATTCAAATATCATCCTGGAGTGTCATTAGGGAGGAATCGGTGAAGTGAACGGACTATGATTCCTTAATGTCATCATAGTTTAGTACTTATCTGTTTGAAAAGAGACTAAACAACTGTGGAACTTAATTAGAAATAGATCATAGGGTATCACCAGTGAAGCTTCTGAGCATGATGTTGAACAGACGTTCGTTAGACTTAGCACATTGAAGCCCCTCCCACTCCAGTCTCTAATATTAGACCTCCACAGCTCTCAGAAATGAGTTAAATGAGTTACATGTACAAGTACATCTTCAGATACGAAAACAGTCAAGTTTAACGTTAGTATTCTGTCTAGAAAACATGCCAGTGACGTAGAGAGAGCAGGATTTCAACCACCAACAACAACAACATTTGGAATGCTACTGTCATCTATGACAATATAGAACAATATTATTTGTTATTACTGTTATTAGTTAGAACCCTGCACTCACCCATCCCAACTGATCACAGGTTAGGCATTGGCACAGAGAGGCACATTGGCACAGAGAGGAATTCATTGGCACAGAGAGGAAACAGTTTACAGAGTAAAGAGAAGCGAGGAGATGAAAACTTCTTAGAACAGTGATGTTTTATGGATGCCTATCAGCGTTACCACTCCTAACAAAACACTGATGAAAGCTGTTACCCAGCGCTACCACTCTTAACAAAGCACTTATGAAAGTTGTTACCCAGCGCTACCACTCCTAACAAAGCACTGCAAGCTGTTACCCAGCGCTACCACTCCTAACAAAGCACTGATGCAGTATTATCTAGTGTTACATCTTCTAACAAAATACTACTTATGTAGACTGTGATGCAGTGTTACGATTCATAATAAAACATTGGTCGTGTTTAAGTAATGTGTTTTAGATACACAAGTAAAGATCAACAACTGCTGCATGGAAGAAAGTAAGAGAGTTAACAGAAACGCCATTACGATCACATGGTTACTTATAGCGAGGAACCGGACGTTAAATTCCTATTGATTGATTGATTGATTACGATCACAGGGTTACTGTCGTCCGAATTGTCGCTCTCGAAGTAGCTCAAAGGAAATCTCTCAAGAAAAAAGCTGGTAAAGCTAAGGTTAACGTCAGCTGTCTCACTCGAAATCGATGTCAGTGACGGGCGAACCCAGGATTTGAACCCCGCACGTACTAATCCGCGGTAGAGTATCTTAACGACTTCGCCACTAGATTTTGAGATTTTTGAAGTTATATTAAGGGAAGCTAAGCCCCTGATTCCTGATAATATTTCTATGGAGTGGCAGTTTTTTGATGGATAAAACATGAGAACTCGCCCAGTAGTATGAGGCTCTACACATAAACGTCAAACAGTTGACGAGACGAAGGGGCTGTGCCAGTAAACATCCGTACAAACAACACACCGGCGTTCTGAACGCTGCAGAGTAACAACATACAGGCGTAGTTCTGAACGCCTCAGAATATCAATACAGTAAGCGTAGCACTGTCTACTGTAGGTGGCTTTGTAGCTAAAACTACGTTAAAGCTAAGGTTAACGTCAGTTTCCTCATTCGAAAGCGATGTCAATAACGGGCGAGCCCAGGATTTGAACCCCGCACATGCTGATCCGCAGTCGAGTATCTTACCGACATCGCCACTGGCTCCAGTCAGATGATAATGTATCTTATCACTAGATTAAACATTTACTTAGTTTAATGTTCTAGTATAGTCTATCAATAAATAACGACATATGGGCTTTATATGGGCTTTATATGGTCTTTATATGAGCTTCATATGGGCTTTATATGGGCTTTATATGGGCTTTAGACGTATGGAGATATTACAATATGAGCATAGCGCAAGGCTCATGCCCATATATATATATATGAGCTTTGGATTACAATGATTACATGAACATGTGCAAAATTACATATGAGCGTTGGATTACAATGATTACATTTACATGCATATAATTACATATTGGCTCTGGATTACAATGATTACATCTACACGTATATAATTACATATTGGCTTTGGATTACACTGATTACATCTACACGTATATAATTATATACATTGCATAATTTGAGCTTTGGAATACAGTGACTACAGCTACTTGTACCAAACTATATATGAGTTTTGAATAATGTACCATGGACCTGCATGTGGGCAGTGCACTAAGATAGATGTATAAACACATTATACATGTATATATATATATATATATATAGATGTATAAACACATTATACATGTATATATATATATATATATATATATATATATATATATATATATATATATAACAACCAACCATACTAAATACATAAATACGTTGACTCTTAGTTGTGGTAGGAAATTATCTTCCTAATTTACTGTTAGTTCAACAGAGACAAGCACTCACCTCAAATTGAAATCACAAAATTCTAACACCGCATCAACAATCACACTGCGCTTCGGATTTAAACGATATAAAAGAATTGAAAAAAGCCGACTTCCTATTAACTGAATATAAAAAATATAGATAGCAATGATAATATAAGAAAATACTATTATAAAATATAAAAGATACAGATAGCAGTTTCGACTCGAGCGTTTAACGGGACTCAATAAACAATGGATTCTCATACTCATGGTTTCTTGTTAACTAAAACGTTTCGACGGATAACAAACAGTCAGTGATTTGGAATTGAGTGCACAAGTGGGATGGATTTCGTAATTGTGAAGGTAGGAAATAATGCTAAATTTAATGAGAATTTTGTTAACTGAGTGATTATTGATTACTTATTTATTTATTTGTTTGTTTCATTTATTGATTTATTTGTTTATTTATTTGTTTGTTTCATAAAAATTCCAAAATGGGTCATACAATCCTGTGCAGTCCACAAACAAGTATCAGCTTTTATTGACCTGATGTCATGTAATTCAATAAAAATACTGATTTAACGTCGGTTTCTGGCTAAGCTATGTGTCAGGAACGCTACTGCACACAACCACTGAGCCACGCAGTCTAAAGTTAAACGCAAGTTGCAAGTTTAATTTAAAAGCAAGTTAAATTTTAATCATTGCAAATTTAGCCCATATTTCTATTCCTCTCTCTCTCTCTTTCTCACTCTCTTTCTCTCTCTCTCTCTTCCATTGCCTACTACTGTTGCTTCCACCCTTCACATCTCTCATCCTATTTATTGTTGCTCTCTCATTGTCTCTGTTGTCTCAGACATCCCACAAGTAGCATTCTTTGCAACTCTATTAACTTACAAGTGATACAGCCTATTAACTCTCTCTATCTCCTTGTCTCTCTTTCTCTCTTTCTCTCGCTCTCTGTATGTCTGTCTGTCTGTCTGCCTCTCTCTCTGTCTCTCTCCCTTTCTCTCTCCCGGTCACTCTCTCTCCCTCCGTCTCTCTCACCCTCTCTCTCTCTCTCTCTGTCTCTCTCACTCTCTCTCTCTCTCTCTCTCTCTGTCTCTCTCTCTCTCTCTCTGTCTCTCTGACGACAGTCAGGGAGGTCTTGTGGGGGTAACTTTAAAGGAAATATCATTTTCATATATCAGGTCAAAGATCTTCCCCCACCCTTCCCACTCCCATCACCTCCTACATTACATCTCATCTCAGTGGGACTCAGTCCTGTGCTCTCCGGATACATAGAATCCTGTGCTCTCCGGATACATAAAATCTTGACTTAGAATGTCACATGACTTAGCAACAGAAGTCAGCAATGCTGGTAATGCTAAGGTTAACGTCAGTTTCCTCACTCGAAAGCGATGTCAGTGACGATAGAACTCAGTAGAGCTCAGCTGTGCTACAATCATTTGATAGTCGGTGATGCAGGAGATGATACAATAATCATTCAAACAATCAATCAATCAATTAATTAATCAATCAATCAATAACTGCACGTATGTTTTAATCGAGCGGATTAGTTGCCAGCATCATTGTAGCTCATCATCATCGTTTAGAAAAATGTCTAAATGATTTTGATATCTCTACATTTTCCTGTGATTGGACATATATTACACATTGTGATTGCACCGGACTTACCAAGGTTCATCGAAAGGTCTCGATGTATTGTATGGGTTCTAATGCCTGGAGAGCGCAGTTCAGAACAATACTGATTGTAATTGAATTATTACAAATTGTAACAGTTTCAATTGTGCTAACCGAGAAACCATAAATAGACGAAAATTATTCCTGTACACAGATTTTTTTTATCTTTTCTCTCTCTCTCTCTCTCACACACACTCTCTTCATATGACTCTCTCTCTCTCTCTCTTTCTCTTTATTTCTCTGTCTCTCTTTCAGCTGCAGATAAACAAACAGCTGTAATTGTATGCAGCTGTCAGCAATTGTCAGCAGCTGTCAAAAATTGTCAGCAGCTGTAAGCAATTGTCATCAGCTGTCAGAAGCTGTCAGCAATTGTCAGCAGCTGTCAACAATTGTCAGCAGTTGTCAGCAATTTTCAGCAGCTGTCAGCAATTGAAGTGACCCAGAATACCTAAGAATGCCTCAGCTGCCGTCTCAGCTGCTGCCTCAGCTGCTGCCTCAGCTGCTGCCTCAGCTGCTGCCTCAGCTTCTGCCTCAGCTTCTGCCTCATCTACTGCCTCAGCTGTGCTGCCTCAGCTGCTGCCTCACCTGCTGCCTCAGCTGCTTCCTCAGCAGCTGCCTCAGCAGCTGCCTCAGCTGCTGCCTCAGCTGCTGCCTCAGCTGCTCTGGTAGCTGGTACAGGGGTTAGCGGTCAACAGATGACAGCACTAATATGACGAAGCGCTCGACTCATTTTTATTTGATTTCATTCCATAACAACGACTCGATCTCCCTACGCCCCTCTCCCACTCGAGTCCCTCGTGGCGTGGCCCCGCAGTGGTTCATACAGGGGCAGCCAAAGAGGATCAAGTGGCCAACATGGCTGTACCAGTGGCGCATCAGTTAATAGTCTCGACGATGTGTTAGAAGGTCTTTGTTTCAAGTACCGTTGCTGAGAGTCCATACGTGTCGCTGACGATATTATAGGAGCTTTTACCTTTGTTGAATACGATTAATAAGTAAAATAATAAAAAATAACCTAAATTTATTAATAAAATAATAAATAAAGTAAACTGAACAATAAAATAATATAAGTAATAAAACTAATTGAATAATGAAATAATACAAAATAAAATTAATGGAATAATTAGCATAACAAAACACTGTGTCAGAAATCACAATTGCTTGTTTGACACCGACAATTCTATAGTAAACAATAAAATAAATTTAAATAATTAAATAATAAAGTCTTACTGATATAATAACATAATTTAAATAATTAAATAATAAAGTCTTATTGATATAATAACATAATTTAAATAAATAAATAATAAAGTCTTACTGATATAATAACATAATTTAAAATAATTAAATAATAAAGTCTTACTGATATAATAACATAATTTAAATAATTAAATAATAAAGTCTTACGGATATAATAACATAATTTAAATAATTAAATAATAAAGTCTTACTGATATAATAACATAATTTAAATAATTAAATAATAAAGCCCTAGACAGGCTCTCAAACTCTCTTCAACCTATCCAGGTAGGCGTGGGTGTCAAAGGAGGTTGTGAAGCCGCCGTGCATGCCACCTGACGATTCATTATAGCATGCCAGATGATTGGGTAGTGGCGAAACTGGACTTTTGCAACGCTTTCAACTCCCTGAAAAGGGTTCCCATGCTAGAAGCTGTAGACTCTTCACTACCTGAGCTGGGGCCTTTCTGCCGTCTGTCCTATGAAGACCCAAGTGTTCTACGTTGCGGTCAACGGGTGATCATGTCTAGCGAGGGGGTACAACAGGGTGACCCTTTGGGCCCTCTCCTGTTCAGTTTGACAATACACCCGTTGCTCCAGTCGCTATCTTCTTCTCTGAACATAGGTTACTTAGACGACATAACTGTGGGCGGGGTTGAGTCTACCGTAGCGGATGATATCTCAAGGCTGATGGTTGCGGGAAAGGCTTTGGGGCTAAGCCTGAATATAAATAAATGTGAGCTCATTACCACTCGATCCGACAGTAACTTTCCGGCCATCAATACATTCATTCGTGTAAAGCCTGTCGAAGCCAGTCTACTTTGAGCTCCATTGCAGACGGGTCAAGCTATGGATTTGGCTCTCAATACTCAGTGCTCTAAACTAGAGAGAGCCGCGAGCCGGTTGAAGCTCATCTCCGCACACGACGCTCTAACGATATTACGGAGCTGTGTAGGTTCTTCAAAACTCATATACTTATTGCGTGCCTCTCCATGTGCGGGTCATCCAGCATTGCAGAATTATGATTCCATCATGCGAAAGTCGCTCAGTAGCATCGTTAATATTAATGTTAACGAAGCTCAATGGATTCAGGCTAGCCTGCCCATATGCTACGGAGGATTGGGTATACGCTCTGTCTCGTCGCTGGCACCTTCTGCCTTTTTGGCTTCAGCCGCGGGGACTGGCGTTCTACAGGATTCAATCCTTTCCGGATTCTTTCAAATTCACGACTTGGAGATATCCAGGATTCAGGGCATTTGGACTGCTCTGTCCACATCCGAACCTCCAATCGGCATGACGGCTAATAGCATGAAGGCTTGGGACTCAAAGGTCACTACTGCTTTGCACACGGAACTCCTTGCGAAGCCACTTTTGCCACAAGAAAAGGCGCGGCTGCTCGCAGTGTCGGCCCCCCATAGTGGAGACTGTATCAAGGCTTTACCAATCTCATCATGCGGCCTCCGTCTGGACGACGAAGCAGTCAGAGTCGCGGCCGGTCTTCGTCTGGGCACTACCTTATGTGAGCCACACAACTGCATTTGTGGTGTCTCAGTCAATGCGTTAGGCATTCACGGCCTGTCGTGCCAGCGTAGTGCCGGCAGAATCAGCAGACATCAGTTCATAAACGACTTGATCTGGCGCGCCCTGAGTCGAGCGAATATCCCAGCCATTAAAGAGCCCCTGGGATTGATCCGCACTGATGGTAAACGTCCAGACGGTGTCTCTCAAATTCCATGGGCAGAGGGGAAGTGTGTTAGCTGGGACGTCACTGTTACGGACACTTTCTCAGTAAGCAATATCGGCCTTTCTTGCGCTGCTGCTGGTGCTGCAGCAGAGGCCGCGGCTGATAGGAGAACTCTGAAGTATGCCGAAATCTCTGGCAACTATATCTTCATGCCTATTGCCTTTAAGACCCTGGGGCCCATCAACCCTCTCGCATCAGACTTTATTGACGAAATAGGCAGGAGGATCAGCGCCATTACTGGTGATAAGCGCGAAAAATCTTTTCTGTGGCAGCGACTGTCTATTGCTCTCCAGCGATTCAATGCAGTCTGCTTCAGTGGCACTTTTTTTAAAAAAAACTTTTAATTAAATAAAGTCCTTTTAGCTTATTTTTTTAGCCCAGGGCCCTTCACAGCCCAGGGCATTAAAAAAATAATAATAATAATAAAGTCTTACTGATATAATGACATAATTTAAATAATTAAATAATAAAGTCTTACTGATATAATAACATAATTTAAATAATTAAATAATAAAGTCTTACTGATATAATAACACAAACTGAATAATTAGTAAATACACTCTAACTGACGTATTGACTTCATCTCTTCCCCCCCCCCCCCACCCCACTTCTTTTCTGACTCTGCGATGTGCCCGGCTCACAGGCTAAACCATTTCGTTATTTCTCTCTACCACTGATTCTCTTATAACCAGGTTTCTCATTTCTCATGAAGAATCTAGAAAACAGATCTCTGTGAATTATCCCAAGACTGATTCACATCAGCCGCAGCGGCCTATCAGACGTTTCGTCTCATTGTATTTACAGAATCTGATACGATCTAGAAGAATGGATTTGATTGGTTGATAAGTTCGTGGGCATAAAACTTATTTCAATCACGAAGAATCACGGACAACAATTTACTGCACATGATATTATGTTCTAGATAAAATTATTCTTTAACCAGATATTTAAATAATTTAAGCCTACATTTACGTTACAATTTTAACAATTAACGACTTCTTAATCCAATATCTTCGTTTAAACCGAAATCTTACTAGTTGATGCTTTCTTTTCTTTGTAATTGTTTTGCGTTGTATGTAAATTTGTCATCTTAAAACTCGTGATGTCTGATAGAAATCGATAATCTGGTCGACGTCAAATATTTGTTATATGCACCGTTAATGTTAAAGAACTGGGAAAAGAACTTTTCTCTCATTGCCGGGCCTCCCTTGAGCCTCGATAATACTTCCTCTGAAACCTTTAACTCTTTCATTTACCCTGTCTGCATCACTGATAGAAATAGGACCAATCAAAAGAAATCTGGCAACAATTTCAACCTATTACTAATTTCGTTTAATTAAACACTTTGTTTCAATCAATCAATAAGAATTTAACGTCCGGTTCCTACCCATAAGGCAATATCAGGGACGTCTCTTGCAGACTCTACACAAACAGGCGCCAAAGCACCACACGATGACGACTGAGTATACAAAGACCACAAGAGAAAGCGAGATCAAAACAGTGTAAGTCCAAGATCCAAGGCAAGCTGGTCAAAATTTAGACCTATGGCGGAAAGAGATTGTTAAACTATTGCGCATCTCTTAGAGGACTAGAGTATTCTGGGGAGGAGATAAAAAATAAATCTAGAATATTCACTGACCCCGGGTCGTATAAGGTCGTCTACTTGAGATACTCTACGACACCCGAGGGTCGACTCTACGTGGCGTCTGCTCCATCTGTACAACGGGCGTCGTAATATCGACATCAAAACTCACGTCATATTGCGCTCTCACTGTAAATACGATATTTACCACGGATTTGTATGACTGGTGGAAGAAAGGGTGGGAGAACGAGTGTGGAGAACTGCTGGGAGAACACAGTTGAGTAGATTTTACTTTTAGTCAGTCAAAGCAAGATTTTATAGAGCAACCTATTCTGTTAGCTGCCGCTTGGATGTTCGATGAAATACTTTACTGGAGAAATATCTTATTACCATTAATATAATAATATAATTATAAAAATGTATAATTAATATAATAATTAATATGTAATCTTCTCATTTGATGAGTCGTGACTTCCACATCAATCATGAGGACATTCCACAGATGTCACCGCTCAAAACATTCCTCACTGGATACTTGTCAGTAGCTGTTGTAGTTCATGGACAATTGTTGTATTGATTATTTACCAAAACCCTCTCTAATCTAACCATATTTCAACTAATTTAGCCCTAATTCCATTCTAATTAAGCCTTAACCCTAACCCATGCCCTATCACTAACACTAAAAGTAAATTTAACCATTAACTTTGCAAAAGTATTTTTTAAAATATTAAAAAATATGAAAATTAAAAATTAATGAAATAATATGGTTCTTGTCCATGATTTGCCTGCCTACTCAGGATGTCTTACTGCTATTGACTCT
>CAJHZI010000848.1:230000-237680 GCA_905160935.1 Enchytraeus crypticus
TTCTCCTCAGTCACTCAGTTACTCTATTCTGCAGCGCGTAGGCTAATGCTTAATATTAGCAATATTCATACTACTAATATTAGCAGAGTATAAGAGGTGATAGGTCTATGCTGTAAGACAATTATAGAGCTGTAGTATAAGAGGTGATAGGTCTATGCTGTAAGACAATTATAGAGCTGTAGTATAAGAGGTGATAGATCTATGCTGTAAGACAATTATAGAGCTGTAGTATAAGAGGTGATAGGTCTATGCTGTAAGACAATTATAGAGCTGTAGTATAAGAGGTGATAGATCTATGCTGTAAGACAATTATAGAGCTGTAGTATAAGAGGTGATAGGTCTATGCTGTAAGACAATTATAGAGCTGTAGTATAAGAGGTGATAGATCTATGCTGTAAGACAATTATAGAGCTGTAGTATAAGAGGTGATAGATCCTTGGTATAAGAACGTTATAGATATTTAGTTATAAGAAAGTTATTGATCTATGATTTAAGAAAGTTATAGATCTATAGGGGCCTAGTATAGAAAAGTTATATAGTTGTGGTATAAGAAGTGAGAGATTTATGGTATAAGAAAGTTATAGATCTATGGTATAAGAAGTGATAGATTTTTTGTATAAGAAAGCATAGATCTACAAAGCATTCTATGCTATTGTTCTGTCTTGTATCTATGTATTAGTTTTACAAGATATAGGCAGACTGTGGAGTTAGAGTTAAGTTACAGTGGTGTATTACAGCTAACGTTTATACACGTATAAGATTAAATGGTAGCACATGTCTTCATTGTGCACTTACTTGAATTATCGAAGAATTGAGAAATAATTTTGCGAAACCTGCTGACGTATGATGCTAGACCAGCAGAAAGAGCAAATAAATAATCACAGCAGCCGATTAGCCCAGTGGATAGATCCTTTTGGCAGCAATGAAGATACCTAAGAAACAGATCCTGAGGTGAATTGACCTCGCGTGGGTTCAATTCCTGGTCAAACTAAGAGAATCCTGAACTCTCTCATCACCAGTCCATGTGGCTAGTTGATTAATAATAATAATAAGGTTTAACGTCCCTTTCCTCGTGCAAGGACGATGTCAGGGACATCATTATCCGACATCATTAACTTACCTAACCTGTGTTAGACATGCTGAGAAACTGATAGAAACCGTGTATTTCTATTTCACTATGATTTGAACCCCGTAAGTAAAGACTACTCCATCTTGTGATCAGTTTTTACGATTGATCGCTTAGTCGCTCATTTCTCATCGATTCTGACGAGCGAGTCTGAAAGCATTTGATTTTCCTCACGACACAAAATTATCTCAACTTGATGAAGCTATTTTCTGCATTGATATACTGAATTCATCCCACGTCATCATTAGATATTAAAACTGGCGCTTAACTGGATTCAATTCAAAGAAATAACTCGATTAATCTTCCACTAACGCATCAGATTACTGGTTACCCAAGCCCATGCGGACCGATCAGTGCCGGATATCATCTTGATCTTCACTGGCTCTTGTTATCTCACGCTCATCTACAAATCAAGATTGACAGGACAGGTTGTCGGAGAGAAGAATTTTCAGTTTGAAGGAGGCAGCGTAACTGTTTATCCCGATAAGTTACTGTAGGAATGAGTTCTTGTTGAATAACTAATGGTTGAGCTCAAGTGAATTCTAAGCCAATTAAATCCAATTTTATTTGAGTCATAAATTGTTGTTAAATAATTTAATTTAATCACACTTAAACGTAGTTAACTAATATAAAATGTAATTAAAAATTAATTAAGTTTATTAAAACGTATGCGCGATCTTGACCGCGGAGTTTTAACCACATTTTCATCGCATATCAGTCATGACATAAAGGTGTTAAAACACTTTTTTTGCCATAGAAAACTGATGTGAGACAAACGAGCGATTCCATTAGTCGTATCTCAAAGATGGCATAAATATAAAGTTAACCAATCATCTAATATTTTTATTATTATTATTTTATTTATTGTAAACCACTACACTTTAGTAAATAACACAACAATAGACAATAAACTGAGACAGTGAACACTGGTTTGTGGCTTCCTGAGGCCATCGAGCAGGGCACCAACAGCTTAGCATTTACATCATAAGGTATTTTTACCATAATTGAGAAATTTAATTAAATATAAATAGTATAATTAATACTAGTCAAACAAGCAATATCAGTCTAACATTCTAAGAACTTGTAAAGTAGTATTGTAGACCGGTTCTTATGTACTTCTAAACAGTCTTCTAAAATGCAAGTAAGAGATAAACTTGGTATGAGCGTTTTAAACTAATAATTTACTAACTATTAGTTTTAGCCACAATAATCACACGAGATCTTAAAGTTGTGCATTAATCTAGCCATTAGCCTCGTTCGTCTTAGACCATGCATTATAACATGCGTCTAGACCGTATGACACGGGCGACGGTGTCACTGTACTCTGATACTAGTTTGGCTGTAGACAATGGCGAAGTCGGTAGGATACTCGACCGCGGATCAGTATGTACGAGGTTCAAATCCTGGGCTAGCCCGTCACTGACATCGATTTCGAGTGAGGAAACTGACGTTATCATTAGCTTTACCAGCTTTTACTTTCATTGTTTCTCCTATAGGCTGTGTTGCATTGTACTGTAGATAAACGGGAAGGAGGTGATAGGTAGGACACAAGAGGAAGCCCTGGAAGCGTTCAGGATAGCCCCTGATCCCATCTGTGTTGAGCTTATCCGCTGTCCCTCCAACTGCGACTCTAATAAATCCATGGCAATATATGCCGCTGACCAAGAAACAAAGGATAAACTATCTCAGAGTAAGATTTTTATTGACAAAACATTCGAAGAACAGAATGAGTTTGAAGAGTTAGAGAAAGTCTTTCAAGCGATGACAGAGAAAGACAATGCGAAAGAGAGTTTTAATTTCTATCAAATGGATACTTTATCTGTCGCCGCGACGAACTCTTTCACAAACATAACAACAACAACAACAACTGATGACCTTGAGAGCATCCCCTCTGACCCTGGAGAGAGGGAAGGGGTGAAGGTCACGGGTGATGGAGTGGTGACAGGTCAGATAGCAGTGGATGTGGGAGCTTCATGGACCTGGAATAGCCTGGAGGAAGCAGTGAAACAGTGCTGTTATCAAGAGTCACCTGATCAGACAGGGTGAGATATGATTTAGAATTGTTACAACTACTTTAGATTATATATTCGATTATTCGTAATATAAAAACTATTAGACTTGATAACTACAGGTTACAGAGAAATTATTGACTTACTGACTGTTCTGTACTCGGTAAGATACTCGACCGCGGATCAGAATGTGCGGGGTTCAAATCCTGGGTTCGCCCGTCATTGACATCGCTTTCAAGCGAGGAAACTGACATTAACTCTAGCTTTATCAGCTTTTACTGGTTACATTGATGTTCTAGTCAATGGGCTAAAGTAAATAACTGGTAAAGCTAATGTTACCATCAGTTTCCTCACTCGAAAGCGATGTCAGTGACGGACGAGCCCAGGATTTGAACTCCGCACATACTGATCCGCGGTCGAATGTCTTACCGACATCACCACTGGCTCCAGCCAGTCAGTAGAGTTAATGAGATTGCAGATATCTCTTCCATTCTCATTCACAAGCTCAATACAAAAATAATACAAAATTCTTACACAACCCTTTGATCTCTTTCATCAAGCAACAGATCATCAGATTGCTTGTAGAAGTCACGCCAGTAATTTTAGTTTTTCCAAACTTTAGCAAATTGCTTGTGTAAATGTAACATAATTATTTTCATGAAATCATATTGGTATTTATCAATATCTGCTGCGGTCGTCTCTAAAGACACATGCAGTCCTCTTCTCTCACAATCAGTTCTCATCACTTAGTCGTCTCTAGCTACACGTGCAGTCCTCTTCATTCACAATCAGTTCTAATCACTTAGTCGCCTCTAGCGAACACGTACGGTTCTCTTCACTCACAATCAATTCTCATCACTTAGTCGCCTCTAGTGAATACGTGCAGGCCCCTTCACTCACTCAGATCTCTTCACTTGGTCGTTTCTAGCTACACGTGCAGTCCTCTTCATTCACAATCAGTTCTCGTCAAGGCGCAGACATAAGAACTATACTATCACACCGGACCACCGCTTCCTATTCCATGCTGGAAATTCTCTGAGAATCCTGGAGGATTAGGAATAATGATTGAGGTTAAATTACCGGGGGGGGGGGCAGCCACTAATCGATATCAGACTCAGAGTTACCCCCCCCCCCAATGGATTGATGGGAGGGGGGTAAATAGAATTAAGAGGGTGTACCATCTGCAGGTGGACGAAGAATTTGCTGGGAAATAGAGAGCCTCGGCTGTTGTTAAGTGCTCGAATATACACAGCGTCTTGAAATATCAGTGGCAGGTTGCTGTGTCAATAGCGCTTTAGAATTACTCTAAAATCTGTTTAACACTTGTACCACTCTAAATCGCATTACCGACTTCGTCACTGTCTGGAGCCAGTGGTAAGTTACTCGACCGCGGATCAGTATGTGCTAGGTTCAAATCCTGGGCTCGCCCGTCACTGACATCGCATTCGAGTGAGGAAACTGACGTTAACCTTAGCTTTACCAGCTTTGCTACCTACAACATGCACCTGTTCAATGAACTCTTGTTATTGATCAGCCGATCACTCACCCTCAAGACTTATATTGGTCTAGCTAGCAGTCGTAGCATGTGGCCTTTTATGACTACTAAATGATACTCTATTCTAAAGACTACTCCATTGTCTACTAGGCTATTCGGTGAATATAAACGCGGTATAAAGTAACGCATTACAATGTTTTGATTGATTGATCCACTGAATGATCGAGTGCGTGTTTATAGATTTATTTAAATTGATTGATCGATTAGCTGACTAACTGAATGATTGGTTGATTTGTGGTCTCTGTGTACTCAGTCGTCATCATGTGGTGCTATGGCCTTTGTTTGTGTAGTGTCTGCAAGAGTCGTCTCTGACATTACCTTATGGCGAGGAACTGGACGTTAAATTCTTATTGATTGATTGATTAATTAATCGCTTCATTGATTGATAACCACAATTTTTGACGCTAAACACTTCGTATTACTCCACTGCTCCGGGCAGCAGAGATTCACTTCCTAACTGCCGGATGTCCTAGAGGATTCACCGGAAGTTCTCTGGCATCAGACCGGAAGTCAATGCCTCTACTTCCTCTGTTGCTTCCACCACACCTCCAACCTCACAAATCTTGTTCTTCCTTCCTTTGAGCGAGTCATAGCTGAGATTGTGGGTCCAAGACACATTTAATTGTCGTTAAAATTAATATTTGAAATCGTATAATGCCTTATGGTCTACTGGCTGGAGCCAGTGCCGATGTCGGTATGATACTCGACCGAAAATATGTGCGGGGTTCAAATCCTGGGCTTTCCAGTCACTGACATCGCTTTCGAGTGAGGAAACTGACGTTAACATAGTTAGCATGACGTTAACATTGGCTTTTTTTAGCTTTTAGTCCAACAATAGACTAGACCCACTCGCTGAATTGACTCCACCCACTGACAGGAATTGACTCCACCCACTGACTGGAATTGACTCCACCCACTGATTACAGCATGTATTATACTGACACCCTGCTACTGCAGTGTAACGCTTAGGGATTTGTATATCCCAGAGCCGGAGATGTATTTTACAGGACGCTTCCATGCAGTGGATCCTGTATAATGTTCCTAGTGGATGAGTGGAATGATAATGATTCGGTATCATACGCGTGTGTCCTAGTGAAAAACTCGTGACAATGGACTTCCGTTACTGATACGGAGACACTGTGCGTGGTAACATAGTGTGGTAACACTGTGTGGTAACACTGCGTTGTACCACTGCGTGGTAACACTGCGTGGTACCACTGCGTGGTAACACTGCGTGGTAACACTGCGTGGTATCACTGCGTGGTATCACTGCGTGGTAACACTGCGTGGTAACACTGCGTGGTAACACTGCGTGGTAACACTGCGTGGTAACACTGCGTGGTAACACTGCGTGGTAACACTGCGTGGTAACACTGCGTGGTAACACTGCGTGGTAACACTGCGTGGTAACACTGCGTGGTAACACTGCGTGGTAACACTGTGTGGTAACACTGCGTGGTAACACTGCGTGGTAACACTGCGTGGTAACACTGCGTGGTAACACTGTAACACTGTGTGGTAACACTGCGTGGTAACACTGCGTGGTAACACTGCGTGGTAACACTGCGTGGTAACACTGCGTGGTAACACTGCGTGGTAACACTGCGTGGTAACACTGCGTGGTAACACTGCGTGGTAACACTGCGTGGTAACACTGCGTGGTAACACTGCGTGGTAACACTGCGTGGTAACACTGCGTGGTAACACTGCGTGGTAACACTGCGTGGTAACACTGCGTGGTAACACTGATATAATTTATTAGCATTGTAAGCATCACTATCATGTTGTTCACTAGCATGGTCAGGATGAACACTTACACTAAACACCTGTCACTGACATTGTCAGGATGAACACTTACACTAAACACCTGTCACTGACATTGTCAGGATGAACACTTACACTAAACACCTGTCACTGACATTGTCAGGATGAACACTGATGCTAAACTCATCTAATATTCAAGACGTTATTTACTATTACTGCTATTGCTGACCACCGCCTCGGGTTTGCATTAAAGGCATCTGGCGATAAATAGCTGTGAGACGGTCTAGACGACGTGTTGATGTGCCCGATGAGGCAAAGCTGAGCTTACGTCGCTAAGCCCTACAGTGCCAGCCTGTCGACCTGTAAATGATTTATAGGCTCGGCCTCGGCTCCCAGTCATTAGGCTACTTCACGTCCTGTGAGCAAACAAGATTCCTTTTAGGGGAGAGAGGGTAATTTGTTAGAATTGGGCCTACATATGATTGGTTGAGCCTACATATGATTGATTGGGCCTACATATAATTGATTGGGCCTACATATGATTGATTGGGCCTACATATGATTGGTTTAGGCCTATATATGATTGATTGGGCCTGTATATGATTTTAGAGAAGAGAGGGTAATTGTTTATACTTGGGCCTATATGATTTTAGGGTAGAGAGGGTAATTGTTTATACTTGGGCCTATATGATTTTAGGGTAGAGAGGGTAATTCTTTATAATTGGGTCAAACAGTGTGTGATCTCATTTAAAACAGTCTCTAAAAATGGAGGATAATACAAGTTTAATTGTTTTGATTTTTGTAAAGGGAGGGGACATAAATCCCATCCACTCATTGATTTGTTTAGGTGTCACATTACTGTTAGCTTGAAATCCTAAGACGTGATGAGACGTAAGACAGGCTAAGTAATCGAGCTGAACATGTCTGAACCGTACTTCATCCCATCTGTCAGTATACGAAATCATCCTCGAATATATATTTTTGATTACCGGTTCGGCACCGTTTACGATCTTTTTCTTTTTCTTCAGCACATGTTTTTCAGATCGTTTGGGGTGATTCGATTTGTGGTGGTGATAGGTGATGGGGGACGTCACTGACATCATCCTTGTATGAGGAAACGGACGTTAAACCTTTATTATTATCATCAGTATTTAGCGCAATTTTATTTTATTTTATTTTTATTTTATTTATTGCTTTATTTCAGGCGTAAAAACCCATACATGAAT
>CAJHZI010000849.1:2500-115000 GCA_905160935.1 Enchytraeus crypticus
TGTGTGTAGGTCATTGAAAATTCTCTTCTGTATTGTAGCTTGTATATGTGTATAGATCATTGAATATCTCTTCTGTATTGTAGCTTGTATATGTGTATAGATCATTGAATATCTCTTCTGTATTGCGGCTTGTATGTGTGTGCATCCTTTCCTAAAACCAAATTGTGTCTTGCTCAGTAGCATCTCTGCTTTCGACTGAATGTGATTATTTATTATCTTTAATATCTTCGATGCATGAGGTATTAAGCTGATTGTTCTGTAATCCGAACACTCCACAGCATTGGTTTTTTTGGGAATTTGGAATCAGCACTGACTTGGTAAAGTCGTCTGGCCAAATACCTGTATTGTACACTTCCATACATACCTCCACTAACTTATTGAGTGTTTCTCCTTACAACATTTTCAAGAATTCTGCTGGGATTTCATCTATTCCCGCTGCCTTCCCCTTCTTTACACTGTTAATTGCAGAATAAATTTCCTCCTTCATTAAATCGGGGCACCTTTTATCGTCTTCTATGATATTTTCTTCTTCTATTTTAAAATCCTCTTGAACTGGTTTCCCAGCCTTATCATACAATTCCTCTACTTATTCTCTCCATCTTTCTTTTACTTCTGCAGCTGTGTCTTCAATTCCCCATCTTTACCCATTATACTAATGTTCTTTGCATCTCCTTTTCTTTTTCGGTTCTTGTTAATATCCTGACTTCCTGGTATAATAGATCCGACCTCCCTCTTCTATCATATTCTGCTAAATCATCACACTTTTCACTCAACCAATGATCTTTTGCTTTGTCTGTAATTCTTCTAAGTTCATTGTTTAAGCTTCTATATTTCCTTCGGCCATGACTGGTGTCAATACTTTTCCATTTCCTCCTTTCATCCATTTTGTCTAGCATCTCGCTTGTGATCTAAGGATTTTTAGCTGTATTTGCTCTAAGAAAGCCATAAACTTCTTTTGCACCTATTTTAATAGCTTCCTTTAGCTGACACAAACTTTCATTTATCCTTGTTCTTTCGTAGTCCTTCATTTCCTTAACTTTTCTTTCCACTGCTTCCTGAAACTGACTACTTTTCTAGTTCAATCCGTTCAAATTCCATCTCTTACTGCTTTTCTTCTTAAGTACTTCATTTCCATCTCTCTCTTCACCCACCACTTCGTTTCAATCCCCCATAACTATCACTTGATCTGTGGCTTTTTCTCCTTTAATCAATTCTTCTATTTTTTCGTACATCGCTTCAATTTCCTCATCCTCTGAGGCTGATGTAGACATGTAGATTTGGATAATTGAATATCTCCTCTGTATTGTGGCTTGTATAAGTGTATAGATCATGGAATATATCCTCTGTATTGTTGCTTGTATGTGTGAGTAGATCATTGAATATCTCCTCTGTATTGTGGCTTGTGTGTGTGTATAGATCATGTAATATCACCTCTGTATTGTTGCTTGTATGTGTGAGTAGATCATTGAATATCTCTTTGGTATTGTTGCTTGTATGTGTGTAGATCATTGAATATCTCTAAGAAAGTTTTGTTTGTAAAGATGACAAGTTAAGATAAACTACACGTGAACCGAGTTAATGTGGTTGCTTGCATAGAGTTACAGCAGCTGCTTAGCCGAAGCTATCTTCTGCACTCGGCTTAAGATTGCTGCACTTAGGTGAAGATAGTTTCACTTAATTGTAGAAAGCTGCATTTACCTGAAGATTGCTGTACTTTGCTGAAGATTGCTGTACTTTGCTGAAGATTGCTGTACTTTGCTGAAGATTGCTGTACTTTGCTGAAGATTGCTGCACTTTGCTGAAGATTGCTGTACTTTGCTGAAGATTGCTGTACTTTGCTGAAGATTGCTGTACTTTGCTGAAGATTGCTGTACTTTGCTGAAGATTGCTGTACTTTGCTGAAGATTGCTGGACTTTGCTGAAGATTGCTGTACTTTGCTGAAGATTGCTGTACTTTGCTGAAGATTGCTGTACTTTGCTGAAGATAGCTGTACTTTGCTGAAGATTGCTGTACTTTGCTGAAGATAGCTGTACTTTGCTGAAGATTGCTGTACTTTGCTGAAGATAGCTGTACTTTGCTGAAGATTGCTGTACTTTGCTGAAGATAGCTGTACTTTGCTGAAGATTGCTGTACTTTGCTGAAGATAGCTGTACTTTGCTAAACATTGCTGTACTTTGCTGAAGATTGCTATACTTTGCTGAAGATAGCTGCACTTAATTGTAGATAATTTCACTTAGCTGAAGGTAACTGCACTTAACGTCCGTTTCCTATACAAAGATGCTTTCAGCTAATAGACTAAGCTAATGTTAACGTCAGTTTCCTCACTCGAAAACGATGTCAGCGACGGCAAGCCCAGGATTTGAACCTTGTACATACTGATCCGCGGTCGAATATCTTACCGACATCGCCACTGGCTGGAGCCAGTGGCGATGTCGGTAATATAAGTGTATATAAGTAGAATAAGTATGAGTATAAGTGTATATAAGTGCAGTTGTAGATAAGTGTAGCTTGGCCTAATTGGATTCTGCCGTATTGTTTTGCTGTATGAAGAATTGTAAATATCACATTGAGCTTTTGAAATTGTAAATCCTCACAATCGCTCCATGCGAGGCTCTTACAGACTGTGAACTGTTGAGTGAATACTCACGTAGAGCCTTTCACTTGTTAACCTTACTTAACCTATCTCACTGTTAATATATGGGCCACAGCATATCTCTCTTTCTCTCTCTTTCTCTCTCTCTCTCTTGCTGTAGCACGCAATCAATCACTCCAGTAGATAATTATTTAAGAGATTCGCTGTTCCACACTTCCTCACACTGCCCTCATCAACTGATCTCACTCCACCTCTCTTAAGCCTCTATGCCTCCCTTAGGCCTCACGGTTCTCTTAGGCCTCTATGCCTAACTTAGGCCACTATGCCTAACTTAGGCCTCTATGCCTATCTTAGACCTCTATGCCTATCGTAGGCCTCTATGCCTAACTTAGGCCAGTATATCTCTCCAGTATATCTCTAGTATATCTCTCCAGTATATCTCTCAGTATATCTCTCAGTATATCTCTCAGTATATCTCTAGTATAGTCCTATCTCTCTACGGTATATATCTCCAGCATATCTCTCTAGTATTTCACAGATACCAGGAGAACCAGGCTGTGGAAATGTCGCATAGTAATTCAGATTCATTACGCTTTGTTGTTACTGTGATATACAATTTGTAAATGCAGCAAGCAGCACTATGCCACCTAGGTTGATCTCCATTGTCTTCTTGGAAGTCTTCTTTTTCTCTTTAAAATATCTCTGACTGTATACTACTGCGTCAAATTTGCTATTTACGATAAAAATCCACTAGTGTTTATGGATGTTCGTCTGAATGAATGACTGATTGATTGATTGATTGTTTGATCAATCGATTGGACCAGGCTGCAACAATGCTCTGCTAGCATTATCTCGTTGTCATGGCACTAGCCTGCAGCGTTCAAAAGTGTTTCGTTGCCAGAGCAATTGCACACAGTGTTCATGAGTCTCTCATCGTCATAGCAACAGCTTACAGCATTCAAAAGTCACTCGTTGTCATAACAACAGCTGCGGCTGCTTGCATCGTGACTAGAGCGCATGCTGGATCTATTTGACAAAGTAATTTCATAAGCAACAGCTCGAGCTCCTAGTGAGTCTAATCATGCGTGTAATGCGAAACCTGACGGAAATATTGCCTCCGTCTTTCTTCTCTAGACCCCTAAAATCACTGCTGAAGAGAGTTTAAATGAGGCAAGATAGGAATCTCTACACATCTATAACCGAGGAAATAAATTTGCCAACCCACTCCTTTTATCTTTCATGCGGTCTATATTACAATTTGCGCTAACGTACTTCAAAAAATTTAATTTTTAATGCGTGAGATGAACTGAATAATTTGAGCAGTCTTTAGTTTTTCATTAATCGATGCAGTCATGGACGACGGTTATTATTATACTAGAGATGCGCCTGCATTCCATGATAACTTGTGGTTACAGTTGATGTATGTTTAGCCTTCGTGTGTGTCTACTTCAGTATTTGTCTAGTGGCTGTGTATGTATAAGATGCTCCTAAGTGTCATATCACAATGGAGTCTACATGTATGTGTGAATGTATATATATATACCTTTTATTCGCCACTTGGGCAACCAAAACACACACAAAACAGAAACAGAAAATAAACGCAAATGTGCAAAACAAAGAAAATAGAACATAAAGAAAAACAGTAGACTGCATTTTAAGAAGTGGCCTGTGCAATATAAGCACATCAATATCATCAATATTGAAACCGCATAGGTTATATTTGTCAAATTTCCACAACAATCTACTTATTGGCATGATATGACAATTTTTCTTTCAAAACTGTTGAAAACTGTGATTTATTACATCTCTTTAGTTATTTTTAAAATGCATAGCATTAGTATGAAAGTGAGCTGCCAGCTTGTCTAAGTCGCCCGTAGACAGACTTGTACATAGTAATCTTACCATTATATTTTCAAACATTTTCAGAGACGAAACGAAAGACATTTAATGAATGTATGTGCAAAATTTATTTATACCCAGTATACAACTGACAATGTTTTATAGTATTTGTGTCATATATATTAAAAACCTTTTGAAAAGATTTAGTCCACGGACTATTTAGAGTAGTTAACTCTGTTTTATTAAGGGACAGAGCCTTCAATGCGTAAGTTAAACATTGTAGAGCAATGGTTGATGTTAGTTTCAGAATTACAGGCTTATTGTTAGAAGTTCATAATTTAGCCAATATTGCATTTGCAGATCTATAATATTTAATTTTGGCAGCATCAAAACTACATTTAAATTTAGATGCATTCAAAATACATGTATATATTCCTAAATATTATATATGTATGTATGTGTGTATGTAAAAGCTGGTAAAGCTAAGTTAACATCAGTTTCCTCACTCGAAAGCGATGTCAGTGAAGGGCGAGCCCAGGACTTGAACCCCGCACAGTGGCGAATATATGTGTTTATGTGTGTAAGTATTTGTGTATGTATGTGTGTGTATGTGTGTAAATATGTGTAGGATGTTCTTATCTCGGTGGCGCTAGGTCTTAAGATGTATGTTTGTTTGTATGTATGTATGTGTGTATGTGTGTGCTTGTGTGTATATATGTGTATGTATGTGTGTATGTATGTGTGTATGTATGTGTAGGATGCTCCTATCTCGGTGGCTCTAGGTCTTAGGATGGAGGAAATGATATTTAACGTGGCCGACAACCATCTCTTCTTTAACGATCTCGAGGTCTGTCTAATCAATCAATCAATCAATCAACCATTCATTCATTCATTAATTCATTAATTCATTCATTCACTTATTCAATCAATCAATCATTTAATCAATCAATCGATCATTCATTCATTTATTCATTCAGTCAATCAATCAATCAATCAATTAATCAATCAATCAATCAACCTAGCGTGTATCGATCGATTTATCAATTAATCATTTATTCAACAAATCGATTGGTTAATTAATCATGTATTTAACAATTAGCTGCCTAAGTTTATTCGTAGGTGTATTGATACAAGTACCCCTCGTGCGGAGATAATGATGTACTGTGGACTACGTTAAGTGCTTTCTCTTGTCCTTCTGCGAAACAAATCCCGATAAGCTCTTTATTTGTCCCTGTCTCTTCCTTCCTTCCATCTTCTCTTCATCATTTGTTCAGATCTTCACCTGCCATTCTCTCTTCTCTTCATCATTTGTTCAGATCTTCACCTGCCATTCTCTCTTCTCTTCATCAATTGTTCAGATCTTCACCTGCCATTCTCTCTTCTCTTCATCATTTGTTCAGATCTTCACCTGCCATTCTCTCTTCTCTTCATCATTTGTTCAGATCTTCACCTGCCATTCTCTCTTCTCTTCATCATTTGTTCAGATCTTCACCTGCCATTCTCTCTTCTCTTCATCATTTGTGAGCCTCACACTCAAGAGTTCGACGTACAAAATGTAATAAACATAAATTCTTCGTTCAGCTCGAGGCCTGTATGTACTTTAGACCTTCAGCTGATAATGCTCATCTAATCTTTAAGCTCAGTCTAACAGCAACAGCAACAGCAACAACAACAACACCCACATCAACAACAACAACAACAACAACACCCACATCATCAACAACAACACCCACATCATCAACAACAACAACAACAACACCCACATCATCAACAACAATAAAAACAACAACAACAACACCCACATCATCATCAACAACAACAACAACACCCACATCATCAACAACAACAACAACAACACCCACATCATCAACAACAACAACAACAACAACAACAACAACAACAATGAGAGAGTTACTGCCATCAAGGACAACATCGAGCACTGTTAACTGCTCTACTTCGCACTCCGACATTCTCAGACTGTAGTTTTCATTACATGCAACTCTAAGGAACGGGAGCTCGTGTCATTCATGTCACCATCGAGCACTACTAAGTCAATACCAAGCCAATGAGCAGTCAATGAGGGTCCATTTATGAAATGATATCATCATCATCATCATCATCGTCTTCCCTTAAATCCCAGTTGAACTAGGGTCGGGATACGAATAGACCTTCTTTTGAAGTTTTTCCATTCGTTTAATTTTTTTTAAATTTCTTTAGCCTAAGCGCTCACCAACCGAATGTCCTTTCTGACGTTGGAAATTTATGAAATGATATGGAAATTTATGAAATGTTATGTTTTATTAAATTTATAGTAAAGGAATCTATCAAATAGTAGAGGCCTACTCTTAGCTGAAAACTAAATGATACTTTTTTTAAAACCTATTGTAAGAAAATAATATATAACTAAATTAGTATTGACATTTTAATTTCTGCTGAGGAAGGCATACGGGCTCGCCTTATCATAGGCGGAATCCTCCAAGAGTAATGGTAAATCAAAAGGAATGTTATAAAATAACATCACATAATTGTTCTGAGTCAGAAAGCAAATTATAGCTTGTTTATGACTCATTCAAGGCACTAATAAAAATAGGCCTGCATAATTAACTAGCAAGAATGTATATATATATATATATATATATATATATATATATACTTAACTAACACATTATACATATTTAAGCTAGATAATGACATTGCACAGTTGTATTTACAAAGAAGCGGTTTGAATGAAAATTCTAACTTTATATTTCTATTTTAGATGATTTAAGTTCCACTCATATTTCCCCCTTCACGTTTAATTTCTTCTTTATGTGGACATGAAGAGGAAAGCGGAAGATAGAGATGAGTGGAGGCGTTATATACATACCATAGGCAGCGCACTAAGAGAGAGAGAAAGATATTAATTTATATAACTCAGCTGATATAACTGCTTCCACTTCGAACAAAACACTACAGCTCTTCCATCTGGTGAATGAATTTATGAAGAAATTTCAACAATAATTTTCTTGTAAAGAGAAGTTTAAATGCTGACATCTGGAGCATGATACGCAATTCCAACTGAACTTTGAAATAAAAATATAATTTTGTTTCTCAAACAAATCTTAATTGAATTTTTGTTACTTTTATCCTTGTAAACGGTTGAACAATAATTATTATTAAATAAATATTAGAAATTAAATATTTTTATCCTGCACTAAATTAGCAACGACCTTTCTATAGTTTCCATAGGTAGGCTTTGTAAATCTTAGAGATTTTAGAATGTCTAAATATTTTTTAGAAAAATCATTTCTTTTTATAAATGATTTCATTTGTATTTTATTCAAATTCTACACGTAATATGCATCCGAGTTAATATTATTATATTAAAAATGAAATGAATGTGACCAGGTTCACATAGATGTGTTTTCATGTGTTTAGGAATGTGATCAGATTCACATAGATGTGTTTTAATGTGTTTAGGAATGTGATCAGAATCACATAGATGTGTTTTAATGTGTTTAGGAATGTGACCAAGTTTATATAGATATGTTCTAATGTGTTTAGGAATGTGACTAGTTTCACATAGGTGTGTTTTAATGTGTTTAGGAATGTGACCAGATTCATACAGATGTGTTTTAATGTGTTTAGGAATGTGACCAGGTTTACATAGATGTGTTTTAATGTGTTTAGGAATGTGACCAGGTTCACATAGACGATGTATCGTCAGATGACAACGGTCAAGACTTGAGGTTCGCTCAATACATTGTAATGATATCTACGTCCTCATATCATCTTGAGCTGAGAAAACTGACGCTAAATTCTATTTGATGTTTTATAAACGTGTTGATCTAAGCTTGTTTCGTTCTGAAACAAACTCACCGTTCACTGCTGCTTCACCTAAGAGGCTATCAACTTGGTTAGTTGTAAAACTGTTGAAGACATAAATGGAGGTGCCCCACAAACAATACTTAACACTTGACTGAATTCAATGCTAATGTGCTCACACACAACATGACTATTCTATGATTGTCCTATTTGCTCCTTCACAGCTCACATGAGTATTTCACTATTTATTACTGCTGCATAGCTCATTATTATTATTTTATGACTGCTAACGGTTCAATGATTATTTATTACTGCTGTACAGCTTATACGATGTTATGACTATGTTATCAATCAATCAATCAATAAATAAGAATTTAACGTCCGGTTCCTCGCCATAAGGCAATGTCAGGGACGTCGTTATGACTATTGTTCAGCTCACATGAGTTTATGACTATGTTATGACAGCTCACATGACTCTATGACAATTTTATGACAGCTCGTATAACTTCCTGACGGACGGGTTCCACGCGGCGGCCTCTAACGCCAACCTCTGCCTGGCCACGGGTGTGAGGGGTGGCGTGGACTGGATGAGGAAACTCGCCTTCAGGTACAGGCGCATCAAAGAGATCTACACAGCGTATAGGAACAACGTGGGAGGTCAGGTCCAACTATCTATCAATCAGTCTATCAATCGATCAGTCAATTAATCAATCGAATAATTAATTAATCAATCAATCAGTCGATCAATGAATCAGCCAGCAAGTGAGTCACTCAATCAATCAATTAATCAATTCATCAGTTAAGCGACTAAGCAATCAGTCAATCAAGTTTGTGTAATTAAAAAGAGTTAGACAGCATATAGGAGAATTGAATTATGTTGTTTGTAAATCAGTCAGGCTGGATGATTATGCTTTAAGTTAACGACGTAGTATAAGTTTAGATATTAGTCTGTACTCATGTGAAGCAAAAGGTCGCGAGATCAAATCCCGGTCCAGCGGTTATTGTGACCAGGGTACTAAATGCCTCAGCACTGATAAACGACTTGATATAACACTCGCCCGGTCAATAGAAGTCATTCATTTCCTGACACTCGGTCATTACAGGAAGAACTCTATAGGAATTTATTACTGTTGATCGCCTCACATTGTGTAATGAATATTCTACGTAATGTAAGACCTATATACTATATAGCATAAAATAGACATAAAATAGCATTCTAAAACAAGGTAATTTACTCCCTATGTGTTATAATCCTTGCTTATTCCTGTTTATGTGTTCACAGGTTTAATTGGTCCGCAGAAGCGAGATCTTTGGCTGCAGCTAAGATCTGAAATAGAAGTACTAACAGACAGCTGGTTAACACTGGCTTTAAAATCTCTCTCAATCATTAACTCTAGGTTAGAAAATTACTTGTTAACTCTTGCTTTAAAATCTCTCTCAATCATTAACTCAAGGTGTGTATAACTACTTGTTAACACTGGCTTTAAAATCTCTCTCAATCATTAACTCTAGGTTAGATAACCACTGCTTAACACTGGCTTTAAAATCTCTCTCAATCATTCATTCTAGGTTGGATAACTACTGGTTAACACTGGCTTTAAAATCTCTCTCAATTATTAACTCTAGCGATGGGAAATAGATGGGTTTTATCCGTCTATTTCCTTTATTTATTAATTTTATTTCATTATTATTTTGATGATATCTCTTAGGTCGCAGTGTGTTAACGTTCTAGTCACAACCACTCAGCTTGTACCGGCTCTCGCTAAAGTCCTACTTTATAACCTCAGCGGTGTCTTCAGCATTGACAATGTCTACAGCGCCACCAAGATAGGTAAGTCATTTGATTGATTGATTGATTGATTGATTGAATATGTTAGATAGGTGAGTCATTTGATTGATTGATTGATTGATTGATTGAATATGTTAGATAGGTGAGTCATTTGATTGATTGATTGATTATGTTAGATAGGTGAGTCATTTTATTGATTGATTGATTATGTTAGATAGGTGAGTCATTTTATTGATTGATTGATTGAATATGTTAGATAGGTGGGACATGATACTCTACGAATGGTCGTGATCCATTCTATGCTAGTTATATTATCTTGTTACTCGTTATATTATCATATCTATGGCTAGCTACAGCATCTATTTACTTCTAGTTGTAATATCTCTTCTATTACTCGCCATATCATCCTTTATCTAACTAGCTACATTATCAGCTCTATTAACTTATCTATTACCAGCATTAATATACTATCTAGCTAGTTATCCTATATCTCAATTGCTATATTATTAGACCTGCAGATTAATGTTAAAAATGCTCGTCGTTATGTATCAGCAAAATATACAATAATTAAAGTGGCAAACTACATCTAAAAGAAAGCTTAGTTCCTTGGACAGACGAAATTAAATATTTAGGAATATACGAGGGGCAGTCGTAAAGTTCGAGGACTACATTTATTACACAAAAACTGTTAATGCTATTTACAAAATTTAAGTTTGGCCTTCAAAATACATCCCTTGGGAATCGATACACTTCGTCCAGCGATCCTTCCAAGCCTCGAAGTAGTGCCATAGGCCATTCTTGGACAGCACCTTCAGCGCACCCGAAACAGCTGCGTTGACCTCATCGTCTGACTGAAACCGTTGACCACGGAGGTAATTTTTCAGGTCAGGAAATAGAGAATGGTCACAGGGAGCAAGGTCAGGTGAGTAGGCAGGGTGAGCAAGCAGTTCACAGCCGATTTCAGCGATGGTCTGCTGGCAAATCTGGGACCGGTGAGCTGGCGCATTATCGTGGTGCAAGATCCATCCATTTTCAATCAGTTTAGGGCGCTTCTCGTTCAATTTTACCATGAGTTTCCTTTTCAGTACTGTCGAGTAATAGTTTCCAGTTACTGTTTGTCCTTTCGGCAATCTGTGATCATAGATGATTCCCTGATAATCAAAGAAAATCAGGTGCATCACCTTGCCAGCACTTCTCGCAACTTTTGCTTTATGAGGTCTTGGGCTTGATTGGTGCTTCCAAACTGACGATTGCTGCTTAGATTCAGGATCGTAGTGGTGTATCCATGTCTCATCGCATGTCACGACACGTTTCAGAAAGTTCTCAGCCCCTTCACGTTGCAAGCGGGATCTCCACTGCAGGCAAATCGAAACACGAGTCTGGCACTGTTCTTCAGTCAGCAGCCTGGGCACCCATCGTGCGCATACTTTGTTAAATCCAAGTTCATTTAAGATTACTGCAACTGATCCATGACTTATACCAACTTCATTCTGTAGTTCTTGCATGGTAATTCTGCGATTTTGAAGCACCAGTTCATTGATTTTGACCATATTTCGGTCGTTAACTGAAGTTGAAGGCCTGCCTGAGCGTTCCTGAGACTGCACCAATTCTTCACCACTTTTAAAACGATTATACCATTTGCTAACATTTGATTTTGATGCAGAGCCTTCTCCATATGCTGTAGTCAACATTTGAAGCGCTTCCGTTTGAGTTTTGCCAAGCTTAAAGCAAAATTTGATCGAATAACGAACTTCTAACTTTGACGCCATTTTGTTTGTTTATTTGTCTGACTGGGTGTAAAATAGTATCAACACAGAAATGTTTCTATATCCGGTTGCGTTGAACCCATAGGGCAAGTAATTATATCAGAAGAAAGCCACGAAAATAAGCTTTCACAATATGTCAGTCTAACGTTTGAAGATCCCACACCCTTTTCGAATTTTGACTAGTCCTCGAACTTTATGACCGCCCCTCGTATATCTTGATTACATGTAAATTTAAGTGTTTTTTTGATGCTGCAAAAATTTAATATTATAGATCTGCAAATGCAATATTAGCTAAATTAGGAATTACTAACAATAAGCCTGTAACTCTGAAACTCTCGTCCATTGCTCTACTATGCTTAACTTACGCTTTGGAGGCTATCTTCTTAAATAAAACAGAGTTAACTTCTCTAAATAGTCAGTGAACTACATCTCTTCAAAAAGTGTTTAATACCTACGACGCAAATACTATAAAGTAATGTCAGTTGTATTCTGGGTATAAATCAAAAATTTTGCACATGTAAGTTTTTAAGGTAATGTCTTTCTTATCGTCTCTGAATATGTCTGAAAATGTACAAGTCTGTCTATGGGCGACTTAGACAAGCTGGCAGCGCACTTCCATACCAATGCTATGCATTTTAAAAATAATTACAGAGATATAGTGAACCTCAACTTCGAACAACTGTGAAAGAAAAATAGCTCTATCATGTGAATAAGCATTGCTACGTAAATTTGTCAATTGTAACCTGTATGGTTTTAATATTGATGATATTTATGTGCTTATTTCATGCTTTTAGTAGTGTAGTCTGTTGTTTTCTTTATGTTTTATGTTCTTTCTTTGTTGCAAATATGCGTTTCTTTCTGTTCTGTGTGTATTTTGGTTGCCCAAGTGGTGAAGAGAGAGAAGTATATTATCTTATTGTAGTGTTATGTTATCTGCTTGTGATATTATCTTATAATATAGTGTCAAGGTTTGATTGATTGATTGATTGATCAGGTAATAAGAGCTGTTTTGCGAAGATAGTATCGTGGGTTTGATTGATTGATCGATTGATTGATTGATTGCTCAGGTAAGGAGAGCTGTTTTGAGAGGATAGTGTCTAGGTTTGATTCATTGATTGCTCAGGTAAGGAGAGCTGTTTTGAGAGGATAGTGTCTAGGTTTGATTGATTGATTGCTCAGGTAAGGAGAGCTGTTTTGAGAGGATAGTGTCTAGGTTTGGCAGAAAGTGCACCTATGTTGTGATAGGAGATGGTAGAGATGAGGAAAGCGCCGCTAAGCAGGTTTAAAACTCACTTGTTTGTTGACTTTACTTGCAGTTAAACTCGTTCAAGCTTAACTTGATCTGGTCTATTTATTCTCTTCCCTCTCCTCTATTCTCTCATAAATTCTTAAGTGTATTGTACTCTCATTATCCACTTTTATCTCTCTCTCTCTCTCTCCATCTATCTCTCTCTCTCCCCCTCTATCTTATATCTCACAAGTCGTATTCTAATTCTTCTCAAGTTCTCTGTCCATTGGCTGGTCTATTACTCCTACTCACATTCTGCTCTCACTCTCCACTAAGAGCACTTCGTCGATTAACGAATTAATCTCATCACAAAAAGCTTTGCCTTGGCATCAGCTCAATGCAGCCTAGCGCTTGACAATAATCTAGCATCTGAGGTGGTTTCCCTTTTTTTCGTTTCGCAGATAAATATTTGTCGCAAAATACGGCTATATAGTTTAATATTCGTTTTTGTTGATTTTTTCACATTTTCTAAAATGTATTTGTAAACATTTCAAGCAGCCAGTAAATCTCCGTGCACTAGTAATATTCTTAATGTTCTATCTCTGCTATTTCTCTGCTATTTCTCTGTTACAACTCTGTTATTTCTCTATTATATCTCTGATATTAAACCGTTATTTCTCTGACATATCTCTGCTATTTCTCTGTTATATTTCTGCTATTTCTCTGTTATATCTCTGCTATTTCTCTGTTATATCTCTGCTATTTCTCTGCTATATCTCTGCTATTTCTCTGTTTTATCTTTGCTATTTCTCTGTTATATCTCTGCTATTTCTCTGTTATATCTCTGCTATTTCACTGTTGTATCTCTGCTATTTCACTGTTATATCTCTGCTTTTTCTCTGTTATTTTTGTGTTCAGATGACTTGGCCGTTCTGGAGAATTACGAATCACTCTGATCTAGCCGCATTACATCATGCCCTAGATCTGGGTTACCTGTGACCTATGTGCACTGCACCATGCCCTTAATCTGGGTTACCTTTGACCTATGTACACTGCACTATGCCCTTGACCTGGGTTACCTGTGATCTATGTGCACTGCACTATGCCCTAGATCTGGGGGGTTACCTGTGACCTATGTGCACTGCACTACGCTCTAGATCTAGGTTACCTTTATCTATTAGTTGAGATATATCTCAAGTCGTCCACAGTCGACGTCTCGGACGTCAAACGAGGAACTTTGTGATCTCGAGAGCTCTCAGTTATCCCTGTCAGCTGTTCAGTCACGTGATGTCAGCTGTTCAGTCACGTGATGTCAGCTGTTCAGTCACGTGATGTCAGCTGTTCAATCATGTGACGTCAGCTGTTCAGTCACGTGACGTCAGCTTTTCAGTCAAGTGACGTCAGCTGTGCGGTCACGTGATGGCAGCTGTTCAGTCACGTGATGTCAGCTGTTGAGTCACGTGACATTACCATAGTTATACAAGAGTTTAGATGTAGGATACTTATAGGCAACATAAGAGATGGGCTAGACTAGGGCCTATACATAGAGCTAGGCCTTCAAACATCGCTAGGCCTACAAGTATGGCCTATAGAAATATGCAGTCGACTATGTTGTTGTTGTTGTTGTTGTTGTTGTGCATTAATCTCTGGATCTGTGTTTGGCAGGAATTTTTTCTTTTCTCAACAGAGATTTGCTCTTCTCCTGTCTCACACTGTACATCTCTATCAGTGATAAGCGCGAGACTATATCAGTGATAAACAAGAGACTCTATCAGTGATAAACAAGAGACAATATCAGTGATAAACAAGAGTCTCTATCAGTGATAAACAAGAGACTCTATCAGTGATAAACAAGAGTCTCTATCAGTGATAAACAAGAGTCTCTATCAGTGATAAACAAGAGACTCTATCAGTGATAAACAAGAGTCTCTATCAGTGATAAACAAGAGACTCTATCAGTGATAAACAAGAGACAATATCAGTGATAAACAAGAGTCTCTATCAGTGATAAACAAGAGTCTCTATCAGTGATAAACAAGAGTCTCTATCAGTGGTAAACAAGAGACTCTATCAGTGATAAACACGAGACTTTATCAGTGATATCTCTGATAAAACATGAGTGTTTTTATAATTATGTGTGTTTATAAAATCATGAGTGCAGACGTGAATTAGTGAGATATATACGAGTTACGCTGAGTTTTGAGTGGAAATATCAGTGGTGATGTCGGTAAGATCGCCGCTAATCAGTATCTGCGGGATTCAAATACTGGGCTCGCCCGTCACTGACATCGCTTTCGAGTGTGGAGACTGACGTTAACATTGGCTTTACCAGCTTTGTTACTTTAAATTCATCGGTATTCACGCCCTGTGCACTAGATATACGGAGCGTTTAGGATATGATGGAGTTATGTGTCGAGCATGCGTAGACACGAGTGTATAGTGTACACGTGTGTTTATGTGTTAAAGTATGTGTATATATGTATAGTTGTGTGTCTAGTATAATGATATTGTCTAGTGGAAAATAAATTGTGCTAGTGGATGTAATGAAGTCTTTGAGTTTCAAATTATATCTAAAAATTAATTATTTGAAACAAAATCAATAGAAACCAAAATAATCAAAAAATTAAAAGTATCCATCCCCCTCCAAGAGATACCTGGAAGTATTGGAGGATACCTAGAAGTATTGGAGGATACCTGGAAGTATTGGAGGATGCCTGGAAGTATTGGAGGATACCTAAAACTATTGGAGGATACCTAGAACTATTGGAGGATGCCTGGAAGTATTGGAGGATGCCTATAAGTATTGGAGGATGCCTATAAGTATTGGAGGATGCCTGGAAGTATTGTAGGATGCCTGGAAGTATTGTAGGATGCCTAGAAGTATTGGAGGATGATTAAGCTTAGAATGTTTGAGCGAAGATGATGGAGGGGTTGAGCGTGCTAGCGTGTGTTGAGCCTTGTCAAGCTTGAGCATAGTATAAATTATACATTGTAGAGAACATCAGCCTCTCCAGACTGTCTGAATAACCACGCATGCGTGACTTAGTGTGTCAGTATAACCACGCATGCGTGACTGAGTGTCGGTATAACCACGTATGTGTGACTGAGTGTCGGTATAACCACGTATGCGTGACTTAGTGTCAATATAACCACGTATGCGTGATTGAGTGTGTCAGTATAACCACGCATGCGTGACTTAGTGTGTATGCATAACCACGTATGCGTTATTGAGTGTCGGTATAACCACGTATGCGTAATTGAGTGTCGGTATAACCACGTATGCGTGATTGAGTGTATCAGTATAACCACGTATGCGTGACTGAGTGTGTTAGTATAACCACGTATGCATGACTTAGTGTGTCTGTATAACCACGTATGCGTGATTGAGTGTCGGTATAACCACGTATGCGTGACTTAGTGTCAATATAACCACGTATGCGTGATTGAGTGTGTCAGTATAACCACGCATGCGTGACTTAGTGTGTATGCATAACCACGTATGCGTTATTGAGTGTCGGTATAACCACGTATGCGTAATTGAGTGTCGGTATAACCACGTATGCGTGATTGAGTGTCGGTATAACCACGTATGCGTGATTGAGTGTATCAGTATAACCACGTATGCGTGACTGAGTGTGTTAGTATAACCACGTATGCATGACTTAGTGTGTCTGTATAACCACGTATGCGTGATTGAGTGTCGGTATAACCACGTATGCGTGACTGAGTGTGTCAGTATAACCACGTATGCGTGATTGAGTGTCGGTATAACCACGTATGCGTGATTGAGTGTCTGTATAACCACGCATGCGTGACTGAGTGTGTCAGTATAACCACAAATCTGCAGCTGAGTCAAAAATCCGCTGAGTCAAAAATCAATCATAATGACATATCTGTTCTACATTCTCAACAACGTAACTCTTCACTCGACTAGAGATTGTACTGACAAATCTGTGCAACGGTCTCAACAACGTACCTCGACCAGTATGCTTACCATCAATCAAATTCTGAGAACTTTTATCTGCAGCTCTGGCTCTGTAGCCTAGCTCTTAACTCCTCAATGCACAGACAAGTACCTCTAATATACTGTCTAGAGCAGTATATTATATAGCATTGTTATCTAGGCTATGATCTAACACATTATAATATGAAATAGCATTATACAACTCGATCTGCTTTTACCTTTCTATTATATAAAACTCTACTTTTGCTTTTACATTTAAAACTCTACCCTTACTTTTTACTAATTCAACTCTATTGTACCTTTCACTTATAAATCTCTTCTTTTACCTATCACTTATACAATTCTACCTTTACCTTTCACTAATTCAACTCTACACTTACATTTAACTCTACTTGTACCTACTACTTCTAAATCTACTTAATCTACTCTTATCTATCTCTTACTTATTTCATGTGTATCACACAACTTCAATTTGTCTGTGATTGAAGGTAAGAAGATTTAGAATGAATATTTGAAATATCGTTATATAATAGTCTAGGACATAGTAGATCTAATAAAACAGCTATCATCACACACAGCACGTTTTTCTAGACAGCTATTGAGAATATGCCTGCAATACAGATAGTATCAGCAGCGAGACTTCCCCAGGTGAAGCCACTGGAAAACAACGACGATGAGGGTAGGTAGCTATTCATTGATAACTCTAAAATGTGCACGGCTCATGCCTTATAATAAAATATTGAAATTCTTGTAAACTTTGCAGACTTCATGAATTTTTTTTTAAATCCACACGTACGAACGCACACATATTTAGCACCATGCTCATTAAAATGCTAAATTACGTACCTGTGAGATTTCACATTTTGAATTAAAAGATGAAGGCAGCGCAAATAAAAACTCACATTACATTAATAAAATACGAAGACCTACAGTTTATGAATTCAGGGGACCAATCCTGAAGAATTCCTTTTGATACAATAACAATGTTGACAACTGCATATATTAACAGATGCTATAGATGATTTAAGTAAGAACAATATTATATGCTATCGTAAGCACTACAGACAGTTTTCTCTCTATTAAAGAAAATAACTTAGAAAATCAAATCAGAATTCTTGTGTAAAAGAGATTGGCAAATTTAGACTACTATAGCACCTGATTAATTTTAATCAACACCGCCTCGAAAGCAGCAGGGTTGTGAAAGCGCAATCAATGAAGCACAGCTTTCTTTTAATTTCTCTAGATAACTGTAACATACCAAAATCAGCATGTCGTCAGTATGAATGTCTCAATAGCGTAGTGGTGAGGCGTAAGGTGATGTCATGAAGTCTTAAATGACAGACAATGGGGCGATTCGAACTCTCGTGTGTTCGAATTCCAGCCGCGCTGATCTGAGAGTAAAATCTCAGACACTCACTGGACTGGTTACATGGAAAGTGGTCTAAATTGCCCAAAGGGTTGAACATGTGGTGTTAAAAAGTGCTAGATATGAACGTAGTTGATCATTTCACTATGATGCGTGTTCACTAGCTTATAATTAACACGAATCATCGGAATTGTGCGGCATCTAACATTGCACTTCACGTAGTGGCATCTGTCGAATAACAAATATCATGAATTAAGAAAAAGATATACAAAATATCAGGAATTAAGCGACATCTCTCGATCATAAATTGAATCTCGAGTTCTGACTGAGCGGCATCTGGCGAGTAAAAATATACCTCTGTCAATTACTCAGGTGATTAAAATCTATTCTATTATAACAATTTACTTCCCTACCTGAGTAACTTGACAGCAACAAGGCAGCGGCTGAACTATAACTCAGTTGTGTAGAGCATTAGAGCAGCTATCAGCAGCTGATCTATAGCTGTGTAGAGCATTACAGCAGCTATCAGCAGCTGATGTATAGCTGTGTAGAGCATTACAGCAGCTATCAGCAGCTGATGTATAGCTGTGTAGAGCATTAGAGCAGCTATCAAACCCTCGGTGAATGCCTGTGTTGTATAGGATTACATTAGATATGATGTGAGATTGTTTTCACACACGAGATCAGATTTTATAACTGTGCCGCACTTAGGCGAGTTGAGATCTGTTCTATGTGTAAGAGGGGGGGGGGTCCCTCCCACACGACTGAAATACATATTCCTTGCAATCACTGTGCGGACTGGAGTATTAGACCGCCGAAAAGTTGTCCATCTGCTGAATGTTCATGATGTGCCTTAGAGACGAGACACCGACGTTAAATAAAACTTTGACTTGATTAAAAGCTGGCAAAGTTTAATTCAGTATATGCAAGAACTACATAAAGTACAGAAATCTACTCTAAACTGAGGACCACCAGGCGCACTGTGTTCTATCACACAGTTCAGTTAACGTCGCCAGTTCTCTGGAAATCTTCCAGATGAACTCAATCCAGTACACACAGGCCTGACGTAAACAATGCGCAGTCAACACAGCAGTGGCTGCAGAGGAGTCAGTGAACGTGTCTAAAACTTTATGAGAGACTTGTATAAGTCTGACTAGTCTCGCGTAGACTAGTTACTGGTCTCGCGTAGACTATTCCTGCGTAGAATAATCTCTCCTAGAATGCTAGAATCTACGAGAGACAACGCGAGCTTAGACTACGCAAGATTAAACTACGCGAAACTAGTCCAAGGGAGACTAAGCTACGCGAAGCTAGTCTACATAAGACTAGTAAACGCCAATAACTAGTCTACGCGAGACAAGTTTACGCGAGAATAGTCTATACGAGATTAGTCTACAAGAGACTCGTCTATGTGAGGCAGCCGCTGCTCTAATCCTCTCCACTGCTCTCATGTAAATACGGGGGTCCTGGTCTATAGAGAACTTTGCTCAGTGTGTGAGGCGTAGAGTGACGTAGGTTATCAGAGCCGCTGATGTGTTATACAATATCTCAGTTATTAGCCGTTCTTCTATAGGCACTGAGAAATAATGATGGGGGGGGGGAAGTGGAAGGATATTTTTGATATTTAGGACCTAGGCTTTGTCCCATATCTTCATGCTCAGATTTTCATAGTTAGGCCCCTATGTGACATAATTTCTTACCTTAACCAATTATACACTTGAGAAGCAAATTTCGTAATCTCATGTAACTCCACAGATTTTTAGATTTGAGCCGCCGCTTACATATGAATGAAATTATAAACCTTGTATCAGAGCATCATATAACAGCGAGTGCAGTTAATGGAGAGAAGCTTTAATGTAGAAATCAGTTTACTCTATCTTAATAGAGTACCGAGAGTGTAGGCCTATAATAACTAGTAGAGTACCGAGAGTGTAGGCCTATAATAACTAGTAGAGTACCGAGAGTGTAGGCCTATAGTAACTAGTAGAGTACTGAGAGTGTAGGCCTACAACTAGTAGGCTGCTTAGGCTGCTAGACTCGTTAGAACAGGACTAAAGTGGACTATAGTTGATAGGATGCCTACAGGTAAGTGATCTTCTTCGTAATTCGATAGAGTTCAGGGATTTCAATGATTTATCCTCAATAGATATTTTGTTAGTAGTTCTAAGTAGTTCTAAGTAGTGTCCATGGGATTATCATAACTTCTCATGTGAAAGCTTAGACTGGTTCTCCTGTATGTGTTCACATTCCCTATAATTATGTGTTTACACCCCCTATATGTGTTTAAATTCCCTATATGTGTACACATTCCATATATGTGCTTCCATTCAGTGAATGTGTTCACATACCCAATATGTGTTCACATCCCCTATATGTGTTCAAATTCCTTATATGTGTTTACATCCCCTATATGTGTTCACATTCCCTGTATATGTTCACATCATTATATGTGTTCACATTCCCTATATGTGTTCACATTCCCTATATGTGTTTACATCCCCTGTGTTTACATACCATATATGTTCACATTCCCTATATGTGTTTACATCCTCTATGTGTTTACATCCACTATGTGTTCACATTCTCTATATGTGTTTACATCCCCTATGTGTTTACATCCTCATGTATGAGTTCACATCCCCAATTGGAATATGTGTTACATTCCCCATATGTGTTTACATCCCCCATATGTGTTTACATCCTCTACATGTTTTACATCTCTATATTTTTAAAGAAAAAATTGGCATATCATACCAATTAGTATTGTTGTGAAAATTTGTCAAATGTAACCTATGCGTTTTCAATATTAATGATATGTTCTAATCGCATACTTCTCGAAATGCAGTCGAGAAGCATTGCTATGCAATGTTATACTTGCATAGCAACGAAAACAATAGACTGCATTTCGATAAGTCACATCACTCTCAGTGTGTTGTTATTGTTGTCACAGCACCCTCAGTGTGTTGTTGTTGTTACAGCACCTCAGTGTGTTGTTGTTGTTGTTGTTGTTGTTACAGCACCCTCAGTGTGTTGTTATTATTGTTGTTACAGCACCCTCAGTGTGTTGTTGTTGTTGACACAGCACCCTCAGTGTGTTATTATTGTTGTTACAGCACCCTCAGTGTGTTGTTATTGTTGACACAGCACCCTCAGTGTGTTGTTGTTGTTGTTGTCACAGCACCCTCAGTGTGTTGTTGTTACAGCACCCTCAGCGTGTTGTTGCTGTTGTTGCAGCACCCTCAGTGTTGTTGTTGTTACAGCACCCTCAGTGTGTTATTGTTGTCACAGCACCTTCAGTGTGTTGTTGTTGTTGTTGTCACAGCACCCTCAGTGTGTTGTTGTTGTTGTCACAGCACCTTCAATGTGTTGTTGTTGTTGTCACAGCACCCTCAATGTGTTGTTGTTGTTGTCACAGCACCCTCAATGTGTTGTTGTTGTTGTCACAGCACCCTCAGTGTGTTGTTGTTGTTATCACAGCACCATCTGTGTGTTGTTGTTGTTGTCACAGCACCCTCAATGTGTTGTTGTTGTTGTCACAGCACCCTCAGTGTGTTGTTGTTGTTATCACAGCACCATCTGTGTGTTGTTGTTGTTGTTCTCACATCACCCTCAGTGTGTTGTTGTTCTCACAGCACCCTCAGTGTGTTGTTGTAATCACAGCACCATCAGTGTGTTGCTGTTGTTGTCACAGCACCCTCAGTGTGTTGTTGTTGTCACAGCACCCTCAGTGTGTTGTTATTGTTGTCACAGCACTCTCAGTGTGTTGTTGTTGTTGTTGTCACAGCACCCTCAGTGTGTTATTGTTGTCACAGCACCCTCAGTGTGTTGTTGTTGTTGTCACAGCACCCTCAGTGTGTTGTTGTTGTTGTCACAGCACCCTCAGTAAGGCGCAGTGAGTTCTATGAGGAGGAGATAGACAGTATCGCTAACGTGACAGTTCAACGACCTCTCACGAGTTTTGACTCCGCCCACCTCTCGTTGCTTCTACTCCTGCTCTCTCTCTCAACTCTCATCTGTATAGTGACAGGGGACAGTGTGTCCCTCCTCTATATCCTCCCCCTCGTGTCAATCATATCCCTAGCCTACTTCCATCTCATGAAACTCTGACCTCTGGGCGGGGCTTAGATTCGTCAATCACATAAAACTGTTGAGCTGTGGGCGTGGCTTAGATACGTTCATCACATAAAACTGTTGAGCTGTGGGCGTGGCTTAGATACGTTCATCTCATCAGGGTGCCGCCGAGAGGTGGTCGCTCGATGTTGTGATGGTCGAGACTCTAGAGTCATTGGCTACAGTGACTCTAGCACAGTACCTACACGAGAGGTCAAGGCTAGTCCAAAGGGGTCAGAGAGGTCAAGGTTACTTCACAGGGGTCAGAGGGCTTCATTCAACAGCATGAGGTCAAAACAGTCGTACTTTATAGCATGACGAGTAATGACTTGCTGAAGGCTGCAACACTGATATCTGATGTTAATGATATATTAAATTATCGCCTGTAGCTGTTTGTGCGAGGATAGCGACACGTTCAGGCTCTCATCCACGGCGAGTTGCAGCCTTCAGGCTGCCAAGCTTTACACACTATTGTTAATCCTATGAACCCATCCCCAAGCGACCTTAACCTCTAGCCACCAAGCACTCACCACAGAGATGTACAACACTGAGACACGTGCGTGTTGTTCAGTAGAGATCCGCGTTGTCATTGATGGTCACAATAGTTCTACCAAATTCCGGATGAAGAATATGATAGCATTCGAATATTTCTATAAGTATTAAATGAGCATATGGCCAAAAAAATCTATATGGATATTTCATGATGACATACATTATGTGGACTAACAGTTTGAATCATCTGCCTGCAGTCCAACGTGCAGACCTCTCTCTCTCTCTCTCTCTCAGACTTAAGTCGTTTATTGATCGTGCGTATAATAAGCTATTTTAGCTACACTAGCGCTACTGTGACAGAGATGCGTTTATATATTTAACTTATTAATAATCATCAGTAGATAACCAAGTGAAAAATGAGGAGCCTCGTGTAAGCCTAGTGAGTTTTCTATTGTTCAGCACAGAGAACATGGAGCGGTGAGACAAGAAGAGTAAATAGGGTCAAGTACAACACCACAACCCTCGGTTAGAATCAATGTCTATAGTTTATATCAGTATATCACGGCTATGATCTGTTCTATACAGCAACAATACACGTACCATTAGAATACAGTCTGTTAAATCAAAATTAATCAAATCAAATCTCCATTATTTCTATTTTATAGCTGAACTAAAGTCCCAGTTATCATTCGTTCTCTGCAATGAATTCAGCCAGTGACACCTGGTGAATGACTGAGAGAAGAGGAAGTGGTAGTTTATACACAGCACTGGTGCAACAGGGTCACTCGTATGATTCATCAGCCTGTCTCTCCATACAAACACGAGAATCCAGCAAATACACGAGAGAACATACGTGGATACATTGTAGAAAAATATTACAACCAAACGTTTGGTTTCAGCACGTTTAAGAAATTTCAAGTTGTGATAATATAGAAGAATGAGAAGATAAAGCAGATACTATGTAGCTTGATTGTCTACAGCAGAGTCTACAGTATTGGATAGGCTGATTCTAGTCTCTGCCTCATTGTGAAGTGATGAGATAGATGAAGACGGGATGTTTGATAGAATGGTAGCACTGCTAGATGACGATACACCTGTCAATACAATACAACGTATTACAATACACTACAATACAACGTATTACAATACAATACAGCGTATTACAATACACTACAATACAATGTATTAAAATACAACACAATACAAAGTATCACAATACACTACAATACAACGCATTACCATGCACTACAATACAACGTATTACAATGCATTACAATACAACGCATTACCATACACTACAATACAACGTATTACAATGCACTACAATACAACGCATTACCATACACTACAATACAATGTATTACAATGCACTACAATACAACGCATTACCATACACTACAATACAACGTATTACAATGCATTACAATACAATGCATTACCATACACTAAAATACAATGTATTACGATACAATAAAATATGATATAATATATATTTCATAAAAAATATTAGTTGAGATAAAATACAATGTGAGATGATGATGATCATCATCGTCTTCCACTGAATCTCAGTTTAGCTAGAGCAAGGAAAAGAATAGACCTTTTCCATTCACATTACATAACAATTATCATTGTCGCCCATGACAATATCGAGCACTATTGAGACAAATCCACACCGTTAAGCAAAAGCAATGTCCAAAACGGCTCAAATTTCAAATTCCAGAAAATAAGTTCAAAACGATAAATAAACAAAGATAAATCACTTCTTTCTGTCTCACACCATATCATCAGTCAGTCCATATTTCTCATATCTCATCAGTCAGTCCATATTTCTCATATCTCATCAGTCAGTCCATATTTCTCATATCTCATCAGTCAGTCCATATTTCTCATATCTCATCAGTCAGTCCATGTTTCTCATATTTGGTAAAGCTAATGTTAACGTCAGTTTCCTCAATCGAAAGCGATGTCAGTAACGGGTGAGCATAATCACCGCACCCCACGTCAGTTGTGTCGTCGCTATGCATCGTCTTATGGATCAACATAACAACAACAACATATTAGATAAGAGAGAGGGTGTAGTGGCTCACTAAACCTTTGCTGCAGCCTGAGCTCTCAGGTCTCGTAGACTCATCAGGCGTGGAGAGCTCAGAGGATTGAGTGCTGGACGTATGCTGCTGCTGCTGAGCTGTAGCTGTGTGTGTACTGCTGCTCACCCCTGTCTGTGTCTCTCTCCTCTCACTCTCGTGTATCTGTCTCTTTCTCTTCTTACTCCACAGCTCATGACAGTCGTGGTCCTTCGGTAAACTAACAGCCAATCAATCAATTAGCCAATCAATCAATCAGTCAATCAATCAAATCACCTCACTGTTTATACCAGACTCCGTTCACTGAAGCAGTCTATAAAAGGAAGCTGACCCAGCAAAACTAGGAACAGGCATGAGACGGGTTACACTAATAGACTGGGCTAACTTGAGAGAGAGTGAAATTTTCATGAATACCTGAACGAAAGAGAGACTGAGAGAGAGAGAGAGAGAGAGATAGTGTAAAAAGTAGAATTACTTGGGAGGAGGTATAGAGGCGGGGTCAACATTTTTCAACCAATCAGAGTTGAGAGCAGCTTCGACAGTGATTCTCTTGGCTGGATCAAGCTCCAATATCTTATCAAGAAGATCCAAGGCAGGCTTAGGTATGCTACAACAACAACAACATCTCATTGGGTTAGGTATGCTACAACAACAACCACATCTCATTGGCTTAGGTATGCAACAACAACAACAACAATAGCAGCAGCTTATCGCTAGCATAGTCTGACTCTACTAGTCTTAGTCCTAATGATCACAATTAGATAACAAGATTACACCAGAAATAACTACATAACAGCACGGGTATCATACGTTATCAGACAAAATCATACAATGCTTAGCGATTAGTGACATAGATACACCTCAGTTCAACTACCAGACTAAGGTGTCAGCACAACAAATTTTGACTACATCTCAACCCACAATACATTGTTGTCTACTGTGAGAGAAATTGAGAGAGAGAGAGCGTGAGAGAGAGAGAATGTGAGATAATATGGGAGAGATATTGCAAGACGACGCTATGAGTGAGACAAGAAAGAGACATACAGAGAGAATTCTTCCCGCAGTCTCCTGGGATAATGTTTACGAGGTCTGAATGAAGCAAAGAGAGGCAGGCGAATGATGTCAGGCCACACAGAGGGCGTGGGTGTTCCACAGACTCTACTTATCGTCTCCAGCTGCTGAATGTCCGTGCTGGAGGGAAACAGAGGCTTCTTGTAGAAGAGCTCTCCTAGTATACACCTACAATAAACATGGACTTCTTATACAACAGCTCTCCTAGTATACATCTACATCAAACAATAAACATGAACTTCTTATACAACAGCTCTCCTAGTATACATCTACATCAAACAATAAACATGGACTTCTTATACAACAGCTCTCCTAGCATACACCTACATCTAACAATAAACATGAACTTCTTATACAACAGCTCTCCTAGTATACACCTACATCAAATAATAAACATGGACTTCTTATACAACAGCTCTCCTAGTATACATCTAGATCAAACAATGGTTCTGAAAACTGGAGCCTAGGTGCTCCCCAACTGAATGCCGTTTCAGTTGTTAGTTAAATCTTACTGCTTTGTAGCCTATTACAACACGTGCAGTCCATGGTTGGTCCATTCTTCTGTAATCTGAACACAACACCGGTACAACTAAAAGAAAATAACAGAATTGTGCTTCATGTGCTATCTACAAATGTGGAGTCATACCACAGCCGTTCCTATTCAATAGGATAACACGCAAATAAAGAACAGAACACATACACACACAGACATAAACACACAGACAGACATAGACAGAGAGAGAGAGAGAGAGACTGACCCGAGGCTCCAGACGTCTACAGCAGGCCCGTATCTCTCCTCGCCCAGCAGTAGTTCTGGAGGTCTGTACCACAGGGTGATCACCTTGTTAGTGTACTGCCTCTCCTTGTCATCAGCCAGGTAGTGTCGTGCCAACCCGAAGTCCGCCAGCTTTATACAACCGCTGCATCAATCAATCAATCCATCAGTCAATTAATCCATCAGTCAATCAATATCAAAATCAATCATCTGTCATTTAATCCGTTAATCCAGTATTCGAACTATCAATGCATCAATAATAATTCTTCTTCAGTGCACTGCCAAGTAGCAGGTTCAAGGTACATATCTATACTCAAAGTCTGCTTTCTCGCTCCATAAGAGCACTCCTTAGATCAACAAGTTAATCCCTTCTTAAAGTCTATTCCTTATGTTCTCTATAGCTCGGGAAAAGTATGGATTCTGAGGTGGTTTCCCGTTGCCTTCCTCAATTTATAATTATTATTAATCTATTTCTTTCTTTTGTTGATTTCATGCAACATTTCAGATGTGAACTAGGGTGTTTTTGCAATTTCTGATTCTAGAAACCCAGAAATTTCTTTGTCATCAACTTTTATCAACTCCTTTAGATGATTTCATTTCTCATCTGATCTCTTAATTTCACGAGACTGGTATTTCTTTTTCTTAATATTCCATCACTTTCCATTAAAGAAGATTTCATTCCAAGAGAGAATGAGCAACCTATTGTTGAGCAGTATATTGGAGCACTTGATGTCTCTGTGAAGGAAGTTGTGCTGATGACAGAAGTGCAGACCATCAAACAACTGCTTCATGAACGATGCAATGTTCCTCTCATTGAACACAACCATTCCTGACTCCAACAGACCCATCAAATCATGCTCCATGTACTCAAACACCAGGTAGAACGCTCCTACACATACAAACACATATACACACACATACACAAAGACATACACACATCAAGTCGTGCTCCGTGTACTCAAACACCAGGTACAGCGCTCCTACATAAGTACACATGTGTATATCTATACATGTATGCACATGTGTACAGCAAGATAAGAACAGTACAAGATGTACAACAACGAGCAGCCATCTGCTACACATCTCCTAGCTATAACAACTAGTTTGAAATTGCTGCACTATAAAACTGCTTCAATATTTAACATCAAAACTGGTAAGATTAGAGCGAGATTTCACTATCTCCGAAAATGATACAAAAAGTAATTTGATGAGAGAATTTGTAAGTTATCAAGCTGAGCTGTTAGATCAAACGAATACAACGTAGTAAGAGTTAGATAAGCTGTAGCTGATGTTAGTACTGAGTGAATGAGGAAGCTTGTAGCAGTCATACCATCGTCATTCTTGAAGTCTAGAGCTCTCTGCTTGTCAGTCACTATCTCTATCAGGTTGATGATGTTAGCGTGGTTCAGCTGTCTCAATATCTTTATCTCTCTCACTGCCGTGATTGGAAAACCTTCCTTCTCGTTCTCCAATCTCACCTTCTTCAGAGCTACCAGCTTACCTACAACACACCACACACACAGTCCTACCAGCTTACCTACAACACACCACACACACACACAGTGTTATCAGCTTACTTACAACATGCCACACACAGTGGTACAAACAGTGATTATAATGAAGTGACTAGGTTCTACTCTAGCTAGCTGTACCTGTGTCTCTGTCCCTGCCCTTGTAGACCTGCCCATACAACACATCACACACACAGAGTGGTACAAACAGTGATTATAATGAAGTGACTAGGTTCTACCTGTGTCTCTGTCCCTGCCCTTGTAGACCTGCCCATACGTGCCCTCACCTATCTGAGAGATGATCTCAAACACCTCCACACACCTCTCACCCCAATCACATCCTGCCTCTGAGTTCATCTTACACATAGCACACTCTCGTCTACAATCAATCAATCACTAATCAGCCAATCAATCAACCAATCAATCAATCACCTCAGGTTTATAAACCAAGTAAGTGTTGTGGTAATAGTGACTGAGATTTCAGTTAAAAAAATAAAAATTGTAATTGAAGAAATGTAATTGAAAAAGCAATTGCAATTGGGCAGATTTAAAAACATAAAAACCAAAAGTCGTGTTTTAGATCATCAGATTGCAGCATGATTGTAAGTCACTGATGGGGAGAGCACTGGATTTGAACTCTACATCTACTGATCCACTGTAGAGCAACTTGTCAACGAGTCATCGGCTCAGCCCAACACATGAGTTGTAGTTCATTACAGATTAATTATCGTTGTTAAGTGTTAATACAAGAAGATTACTTTCATGACCAGTTTTACTGCACATAAGAGAATGAGAGAGGTCAACATTAATGAAGTGTAATCATCATAAACTGTGCACAACTAGATCTGTTACACTGACAATACGAGAATTCAACTGCTGGTTTAGTGCTGCTTCAATAATAATAATAATAATAATAATAATAATAATAATATTAATAATAATGTTAATAATAATAATATTAATAATAATAAAGGTTTAACATCTGTTTCCTCATCCAGGGATGATGTCAGGGACGTCAATAGAACTATTTACCAATTAATTGCTCAACGTCTTATCCACCTCTAGAAAATAATGAGATAACTGAATACCGTGGAAAGCTTCATCGCTATATAGGATAGGTCAGGGCAGGGCAAGAAAGAAAAATTAATTTAAAATTGTCTTAAAATTAATCAATGATTTCAATACACAGACAGATGTAAGCTTTCCACATTCCACACTGAAAGCGCAGTGAGACATGCTGAATGTTTGGACAACACTTGGTAAGTTCAGGGCTAACAACAACAACAAGTACAACAACAACAACAACAAATACATACCTCTTGAGAGCTCTAGCCTCTGGAACCAGACTGGGTTTAATCCTGCCAAACAAAGTACAATACATCGTCTAGTACAATACATCATCTAGTAGAATACATCATCTAGTACAATACATCATATAGTACAATACATCATCCAGTACAATACATCATCTAATACAATGCATCATCTAGTAAAATGCATCATCTAATACAATACATCATCTAGTACAATACATCATCTAGTACAATACTTCATCTAGTACAATACATCATCTAGTACAATACATCATCTAGTACAATGCATCATCTAGTACAATACATCAATACATCATATAGTACAATACTTCATCTGGTACAATGCATCACCTAGTACAATGCATCATATAGTACAATACATCATCTAGTACAATGCATCATCTAGTACAATACATCATCTAGTACAATACATCATCTAGTACAATACATCATCTAGTACAATACATCATCTAGTACAATACTTCATCTAGTACAATGCATCATCTAGTACAATGCATCATATAGTACAATACATCATCTAGTACAATGCATCATATAGTACAATACATCATCTAGTACAATGCATCATCTAGTACAATACATCATCTAGTACAATACATCATCTAGTACAATACTTATCTAGTACAATACATCATCTAGTACAATACATCATCTAGTACAATACAGAGATATAACAGAGAAGTATAATACAGATATAACTCATAGTGATTAACTAACAGGAGCACTTAGCTCTGTGATGAGATATAACTCACACTGATCAACTAACAGGAGCTCTTTGCTTTGTGATGAGATATAACTCACATTGATCAACTAACAGGAGCTCTTTGCTTTGTGATGAGATATAACTCATATTGATTAACTAACAGGAGCTCTTAGCTTTGTGATGAGATATAAGTCACATTGATTAACTAACAGGAGCTCTTTGCTTTGTGATGAGATATAACTCACATTGATCAACTAACAGGAGCTCTTTGCTTTGTGATGAGATATAACTCATATTGATTAACTAACAGGAGCTCTTTGCTTTGTGATGAGATATAACTCATATTGATTAACTAACAGGAGCTCTTAGCTTTGTGATGAGATATAACTACAAGAGGTGACTGACCTCTTCACGGCCCCACTGTTGTTGTTGTTGTTGTTCGATACAGCGCGGTTTTTACTAGCAGAGCTCACATCTTTGATGGGCGGAGCCTCAAACCTCCTCAGTTGTATGAACTGTGAGGAGGTGGCAGGGGGCGGGCCCAGTGCTGGATCTCTAACAGGTTTAGCCACGCCCACAGAGGAGGGGCCAGCCAATGATCTCCGTGTGGGTTTAGAGTTAGGTCCTCTACCTGTGCAATAATATGTGTCACACAGAGACAAGTCAAGTTCAGAAAGAGCAAATTGCCATTCTATCTAACGGATGATAAACTGATTTTAACACCATTTCTTTACACCCTAACTACGCAAAGAGTTCATCTGAAACAAATGAATGAATTCATTAGCAACAAAAAGAACATGATTAATAAGTTTGACCATATCAAGAAGATGCGTACGGCAGAACTTGCGATGACTTAATATGAAAGAAGATCAGCCATACAGCTATCATGATAAACTATGATAGATCAGCCATACAGCTATCATGATAAACTATGATAGATCAGCCATACAGCTATCATGATAAACTATGATAGATCAGCCATACAGCTATCATGATAAACTATGATAGATCAGCCATACAGCTATCATGATAAACTATGATAGATCAGCCATACAGCTATCATGATAAACTATGATAGATCAGCCATACAGCTATCATGATAAACTATGATAGATCAGCCATACAGCTATCATGATAAACTATGATAGATCAGCCATACAGCTATCATGATAAACTATGATAGATCAGCCATACAGCTATCATGATAAACTATGATAGATCAGCCATACAGCTATCATGATAAACTATGATAGATCAGCCATACAGCTATCATGATAAACTATGAGAGTTCAGCCATACAGCTATCATGATAAACTATGAGAGATACAGCTATCATGATAAACTATGACAGATCAACCATACAGCTATCATGATACTCTATGATAGATCAGTCACACATCAAAATGAGATGTAAAGCCTCAGCAGTAGCGCCAGTGACTTACCATCAGTGACCTCTCCGCTCCCAGGTCTCTCAGAGGAGGAGTAGCTGGAGCACGAGCCTGAGCTGCCTGACCCTGACGATGAGCACGAGCCTGAGCGAGACCTGCTCCCACCACCACCTCCACCACCACCACCACCACTACCACCACCACCACCACCAGCTGGTGAAGGCTGAGAGGCACCACCATGGGCTGGAGGCAGGCTAGTATCACCAGGGGCTGGTGATTGTTTGGCACCTCCAGGAGGCTGAGCGGCACTCTTAGATGATAACTTGCGGTGGGATGATTGTTCGGCAGATGTGGACTCAACAATGGCTCGTTCAGACCTCTCACGCAGTCTGTGCTGCTGACCCCGATGACTCTTGCTACCCTGCTCATGACTATGATGACTCTGTTGACTCAGCTGACTCTGGCGCTGACTCAGTTCATCACGACGTTTCCTCAGCTCTGCAGCGAGGCTGGTGGAAGCAAGCAGAGCTGAGGTGGAGGAGCGGTGACTGGCTGAGAGATGAGAGGAGGGAGAGCTCGTCTTGTGTCGTACATCATCACAGGCAGGCGAGTGTGTGCCGTTCACTACTCCACGTTCTCTACACACGGGTGATCTGAGCACATCGTTACAACGTTATCAACACATCACAGCACACAACACATCGTTACAACGTTATAAACACATCACACCACACAACACATCTTTACAACGTATAACCACATCACCCGCTCTCTACACACTGGTGATCTGTGCACGTCGTTACAGCGCTATAAACACATCATACGATCTCTATACACGGGTGATCTGTGCACAACACATCGTTACAATGTTATAAACACATCACACCATACAACACGTTGTTAAAACATTATAAACACATCATACGCTCTTTAGTCTCTACACATGGGTGATCTGCACACAACACATCGTTACAAAGTTATAAATACATCATCTGCAAAACACGCACTGACATATTTACACATAAATACATACATACATACAGCAGAACTTGCTTATAGTGTAACTGGTTCATAAGAGGAGCGCAGTGTATCTCACTGTGTACTAGAGAGGAACACAAGTCTACAGAGCAGATGACTCAATCAACATCTTACTACAGACCTGGACAGAGAGGCTATTGACTCATCGCGACTAAACGATCTCCTAGCAGCTGGTTTCCGTAGCGACGTGTTGCTATGACTACCAGATATCTCCCTGCTAGCAGAGCGACTCTGCTTCCTCCTCTTTCTCTTCCTCTCTCCAGGCGATGTCGTGCTCGTGGAGTCTCCGCCTCTCTTGCTCCTCAGCTCCGCCCCCAGGCCGGTGACCACGCCTCCTCGACCTCGTGTGCCTCGGTACAGCTCCTCTTCCCCTACAGACGAGTTAGAGGAGGAAGACCTAGACGCAGCGTGTCGCGAGGACTTGTGACTCCTGTCATTGGGTTGTTTGTGTTTTGAGCGTCTCTTGTCGCTCTTGTGTCGCTTGTGCTCGCTACCTCGACGACCGTCAGAGCTGCTATGACGATGGTTTCCGTGGTTCTTGCTGTGTCTCTGAGGTGAAGCAGTTCTGTGTGGGGGGTGGCTGACACTGTGGGGGTGTCTACTGTACTCACCCCCCCTCCACCCACCCCTGTGCTGATAGGGGGGAGGGGTGCCTGCAGCACCAGGGTGGTAACCCCCGCCACTGTGGTAGGGGTAGTCGTGCCAGTCTCTGCCCGGGGGGCCCTGGGGCCAGTGGGGGGCGTGTGGGGGCCTCCCCTCCCCACCAGGCTGGTAGAACTGGTCAGTGCAGCGTGGGGGGGCAGGGAGGGGGTAGGGGCGTTCAGGAGGGTAGTGGTGACCACTGCTATTGTAGTCTGGAGGATAGTAACTCATCACTGATATAATCAATCAATTAAATGATCACTTAATCATCATTGCTATAATCAGTCAATCAATTAAATGATCGATTAATCATCATTGCTATAATCAATTAAATGATCACTTAATCATTGATCACTGTTACAATCAATCAATTAAATGATCACTTAGTCATCACTTTATAATCAATCAATTAAATGATCATCTAATTATCACTTTATAATAAATCAATCAATTAATTGATCACTTAATCTGCACTGTTATAATCAATAAATCAATTTAATGATCACTCAATCCTATGAATGGAGAGTTTCTGACACAACAGTCAGCTCTGACCTCTGCTAAGAACAAAAAAGTTCCAGGACTTACATCTCATAGTGCACTTGAATAACACACTAGCTGTCTATTGACTCATTCAAAAATAAAAGTACTCTATATAAAATTTAAATTCTATAAAATCTACATAGTTTTAACATAATTAGAGTAATAATATTCGAGCACCTGTACAAACGTATTACAAAACTATAGACCTTCACCTTAAACAAAAGAAAATCATGTCTACATGCCTATAACTTTTAATATGTAAAACTTATGCAGTTATTAAATAACCTGAAATCATTAAATCATGCCAATTTTACTGCTTAAAATGTTTTCCCAATAAGCCATGACTGGTAGCCCAGTTAGTGTAGCTGTTAGGGGCTGCGGTAGTGCACCAGCAGGTGGCAGTTTCTAGCCCACGAGGCCAAGGGCTTAGAACCCAGCAGACCGCCGTCTGGCAGTACACATGTGTGGTACGAAAAAGTACGGTAAACTTAGCTTTAGTTATAGGTATAGCTAAAGCTATAGGTATAACTAAAGCTGAGTAAAAATTCATATTACACTCATATGAATATAATATATGTACTAATTTTGAACACTATAATGGATGTGATGTGTGAAGACAACATAATTTAATATCAACTGTTAGCTCATAAGGTAAACTAAATTAGAATTACAAACTAAATTAACATAATAATATTAGAAGCAGGAATATTTCGACATAAACCGTAAACTTACCCTTGAGATAAAGCCCCTTCTGCTACAGAGTAAACCTGATCACCTTGTTGACTCCTCCTAACAAACACCGGGCTGTGTATTCGATAACACTTATGAGTCACTCAATCTTCAAGAAATTTAACAAATAGCAGCATATCCTAATTAGACATATAAATAGATTCGATTTACTATATATTATCAGAACACGTAGAAATAGAAGTAAATTCTTAATTCTACATAAATAAACAAATATTCTTTATTTAACATCATCAACCGCCATCTTTCTTTTTCCGTCAGTGCTATCGTTAAGCGTTTTCTAAACAGAAGGCTGACTAAACAGCAACAATAACAAGTAACGCAACACAAATAAACACAAAGCAATACAATTAGAGTGCTACCGTTGTCCATGAAAACATCAAGTATTGCATCAATTATAATACGTGCTACTGTCCTCTATGACAACATCGAGCACTATTGACTTTGGACTAATGATTTTTATTATTTCGGAATTTGTACCGTTTTGGACCAACACGTTGTCCATGACAACATTGAGCACTGTGATACCAAATCAAAGCCGATGAGCAGAGTGAGGGGTCCATAAACGGTGCGAGCCAAAATCCGGGTGGTCAGTCCAAGGAAGGGTACTAGCGGAATGGAGGTTTACGTGTTGGTCTCAGTTCGCGGACGTTTGGTGGATATGAAAAGTCGAAGAGAAAAGATTTCAATCGCCTATGAAACGGTTCGTGGAGTAGGAAAGGCTGATCAGGAATAGATGAGGGGGTGCGCAGAGTGGAAGGAAGAGAATTCCAGATCTGCGGGGCAGCATGCTGAAAGGAGCGCCTAGACAGCTTGCTAAGTGAAGGAAGGCTTGGTCTCTCGAGAGTAACTAACTTAGAGGACCTGGTGGGCCTGGAGGTAGGTTGTCCCACTTGTAGTAAGTGGGACATGTAACTATTACCAGGAGTGGTAATAGACTTATATGTTAGAGAAACTGTCTTGTATAAAATGCGTTCTCTAACTTTGAGCTAGTGTAAGAACTTGAGGATTGGAGTAACATGAGAATATTTGAAGCTACGAAAGACAGCACGTGCAAGGGAATTCTGGATGAACTGCAACCTATCAATCTCGCAACTGGGAAGAGTTAGAAATAGGGAGTTACAGTAATCCTGTTTCGATTGCACGAGAGCAGCGCCAATTGTAGTGGCAGTCTCGAGAGAAAGAAATGGTCTTATTCGACGAAGATCGCGAATATGAAAGAAACATGCTTGTGACGTTTTAGTGATATGTTCGTGTAATGAGAGGTGGCGGTCAAGGACAAAACCAAGATTCTTCACAGAAGAAACCGGTGTTACTGAAACAGCAGAAGAGAGATCCAGGGACACCTCGTTCAGTTTTGAAAGTTGCTGAGGTGTTCCAAATAGCACGAACTCAGTCTGTCTTGGATGGATTGAGTGCTAAGAAATTGGCAGACATCCAGAAAGATATCTCCTGAAAGGATTGCTGTACACAAGCCTTAGAATCAGGATAGGAGTGGGGGGTGAAGCATGTGTACAGCTGAGTGTCACCAGCGAAAAGTTGATGGTCTAATGAATGTGAAGAGATCAAGGAGCTTAGTGGAGTAGTGTATAAATTAAAGAGGATAGGACCAAGTACAGAGCCCTGAGGCACACCGTACTTGAGGATGGAAGGCGGAGTGGAATACTCTTGAACTTTGACGCTAAGAGTACGGTCGGTGAGATATGAAGTAAACCAAGCAAGTGCATTGCCGTGGATACCAAACCATGAGGAAATACGTTGTAGGAGGATTTGGTGATCGATGGTATCGAAAGCAGCAGACAGATCGAGAGTACAAAGTCCATTGACACTTTGAGTGCACATGGCGTTAATAATGGTGCTACAGACAGAAAGAAGAGCAGTTTCAGTAGAGCGATGTTGGGTGTAAGCAGATTGGTGATTGTTGAAGAGGTCGTTGGACTTAAGATAGGTGGAGAGTCTTTGAAAGACTAGTCTCTCTGTGAGTTTGGAAATGAATGGTAAATTGGATATGGGCCTGTAGTTGGAGAGTGATTCCTTGTCCAGCGAGGGTTTCTTTAGGAGTGGAGTGACAATAGCATTTTTAAATGACTGTGGAAAAGTGCCAGAGGACAAGGATAAATTAACAATTGTGGAAATTGAGGGTGCCAGAACATGGATAACACTTCTTCAACAGAGAAGTAGGGATAGGGTCGAGATCACAGTGCTTGGAAGGAGAAGTCAACACTTGTTGCGTGATCTCCTCAATGGAGACAGGTGTGAAGCTATGGAGCTGCTCATCGGTTGATTTGGTTGATTGAGGATAGTGAGGTGTGGACCTAGAGATGAGAGGAATGATGGAGGACCGGAGTTGGTTGATTTTGTCAGAGAAGTGAAGAGCAAACCGTTTAGGAAGTGACTCAGCAGGAAGTGAAGGAAGAGACAGAGAGGGCGACCTATGCAATAAAGTGTTGACTGCTTTCCATAGGTTCTTGGAGTTTACTGCATTGCTGATGACAGTGGATCGAGTAGTATCGTTGCTTAGCAGATGCAATGGCAGAAAGATACTCTTTATACTGTAGATTGGAAGTAGTTTTCCAAACTACAGCATGGGTTTGGCGCCTCTTCCTGTCGGCTCTACGACACGCAGCCTTCAACTTAGCTAGTTCGGGAGTGAACGATGGGTTAGACTCCCTTATAGTCTTACGAGTTAAAGGTGCGTGCTTGTCAAGCAGGGCAGAAATGGTGGCGTTGTACTGGTGTACAACTTCATCAAGGTCAAGAGAAGGCGACTTGATCAGAGTCGAATTCTCGAGGTCCGAGCAAAATTGGTCGATATTGATGCCATTGATTTTCCGGTAAGATATAGTAGTGGTGTTAGGTACAGTTTGGGATTTCATGTGATTGAATGAGCAAGTGACGGGGAAATGGTCAGATGGAGAATGTGATAAAATGTCAATGCTCGTAGGATCTAGTGCTGACTGGGAAGGAGTAATGACAAGATCTAAGGTGTGGTTGTCCAAGTGTGTGGCAATGTTAACGTGCTGTACAGCATTACAGGATTTGAGTAGGCTATTGAATTGCTGGGTTGAGTGATCAAGTGGTTGATCAACATGAATATTTATATCACCGGTGATGACAAAATCAGATTTGGATGCAGTGAGAGAGGAAAGCAATGCAGCAAACTCTGACAGAAACATAGAGAAAGGTTTGGCATATGGAGATGACGAAGGGGGACGGTACACTGAAACAACGTGCAGTGTACAAGAGTTAAATTTAGATGGAAGGATGGCCCTTAGCTCGCTGGGTGAGGTTTCGGCTGACAACCAAGTTTCATTGATAGCAAAACAGTCAAATTTATAGGTACTGGCCAAATCGTGAAGTGCAATGATATGGTCAGGGTTGGAGAGTGAGAGAATGTAGAGAGAGCATAGTGAGACTTTGGTGCGAAGAGAATTTATTCGATTGATGAGAGCCATGAGAGTTATTGGCGGTGCAATGGGCAATGGTGCAATGAGCGCAATGAGTGGAATAAGGGTTAACACGTAAATAATGTAAATATTATTGGAAAGATAAAATGAAATGCATCATTTTAGACAGAGAATTACATTGACACAAGTTTAATTTAATTATGTGGCAATACTGCTATTAAAATCTATTGCATAGTCAAACAACAACAACAAAACAAAACAAAAACAAACACGTTTTAGTAAGTACCACGCAAAGATCTTTAAAATAAGGTAGATATGGCATGACTGTTGTTTCAGCGAGACCAGTTTTGGAACAAGAGCGACTTGATTCTCAGCTTGTTCCACTTCTTCGAGTGGAAAACAAAGCATCTTTGTCCGGTTAATAGTAGTTTGTGTAATTTAGTTTTATTTAACGCTAATTGATCTCTAAACGGTTTTAAGATGAAGTATTGTTGCGCATTTGGATGTACAAATGCGAGTAATCCGGAAGCCACGGCACGAGGGATATCCTTTCATAGGTTGGAAATCATATTTTATATTAACAATTTATACCAAAATTTAATAGACTAGTCCTACGTTTTTAATAATTTTTTTTGTCAAGACGCTATAATTATGTGAGTTGGCTTTATTCTATGTAAAGCAAATTAGGCATGTACAAAATTTACCGACATGTCATGGACGTATTTTAAGCTATTGTTTGCTATCTTTTAAATGTTATTTTAGGCTACTAGTTAATCCTTGATAACGCCAAAGCTTCCATGAACACTTCGCAGGCATGTTTCTTCCAAAACCGTGATCTTACGCGAATATTCCGATTGGTTGAGCTGGTTTTCTGAAGTTTAGGAGTTGTAGTTTTGGACCTATATTTTTGTTCATTGGCTTAGATTTGATTCTGCCTTTATGCAAAGAACTATCATTGATTCGATTCGATGTAAATGCTGTGTAATTTCTTGCAATACTTCAGTCTAATTTTACCTAGTAAGTAGTTTATCACAATTTAGACTTAGTTATTTTCATTACTGTCGAGTTTTCAGCTAATCCGGTTAAGTGTTTGACTTGTTGCTTAAGATTATAACAGCTCTAATCAATAAAATGTGAAGATATTTGTTCATTTTTATTTTCTATTTATTTACGTATGTAATTGTTCTATTTGTTGTTAATTATAATGCAGTATGCTACAATTACAGTATTACTGCTACTCATATACATGAAACATTCTTTATTATTGGGGCTATTTTGAAGTAGCTAAATTATAGAATTGCTTAATTACATGAATGCATAACAAATTAAACTATTTAATTTTGATAAGTCATACTTTTGAATTGTTGTTAAAGTTGTATAGTTTTTTCGAACTCAAATAATTATAATAAGTACATATTCTATATAATTGTATATTACGCTACTGTGATGTAATTACAAATTTACGGACTTTGAGAGTTTAATATCTTAATGATTTATATGTTTAAAATTAATTTAATTGTTGCTAAGACAAAGTAATTTTAACATTATGTTTAAAATTAGTTAGCCACGTATATTACCTGCTTTAAAGTAATTATATAATTATATATAATTAAAGATAAATTACCTAAAAGTACCTGTATATCTCTCTGGGCCTTTTATGTTGACTGAAATGGTGAACTTCTAAATTAAATGAGGTTAAATATTTTTATATTACTTTTGTGGATGTTTATGTTACAGGTTTCCAAACAAGCCAGATCTACTGAGGCAGTGGGTTATCAAGGTTTGATGAGTGGAAGGTATGCCATTGAGTTTAATCAGCCAATGTCCTGATGAGGCAAAAACAGATCAAACTATCAGAATTTCTGGAGCTCGGTTAGAAGTACATTTTTTTTAAATTACTGCTTTTCTCTATGCACTAAATATAAAATTTATTTATTGGCTTACAAAAATATAAAGATTTAGTAATTATTACTTACATTCTCCCTATGTTGTGCTGGCTGCTTTAAAGAATTAACCAACCAGTGGCTGCATGTGTCGTAAAAGGCAACTAAAGCACTAAGATCCATACCAACGTTAGAAAGGGCATTCGGGTGGTAAGCGGCTAGGCTCCTGAAATTGCTACACAAATTTAAAAGAATGGAAAAGTCTCAAATAGGGGATTGGCTGGTGGTGTGATGTAGGACAGAGAGGATTTGAGACAGTCTATTCGTATCCCGACCATAGTTAAACTGGGATTTAAGGGAGAATGATGATGATGATGATTTCTTGCATCTGCTACTCTATTCTTTAATTTCCTTTTTTTCTGCATTTCTATATGTCAGCTTGATCGCTGTTCTAAAACAACTTGCCATCTTTCTAAAATTAAAATGCGGTTACTTTTGTTGCTTATGGGTTTTACTCAGTTTTGTTCAGTTTCAATAATGTCCATATCTACTTGACTGGGCAAAGCAAGTTTACCTATTCAAATGCAACATCATGCTAATAATAATAAGTAGAATAGTTACTGTAGACATGGAATGGATAGTTAAGCCTTTGCAATGGGATAAACTTTTGGATTCATTGTCGATTAAATTATACTGTATAATAGTTTTCGTTTGTGTTAATTGTTCAAGTCTCTTTTAAGCATTAATTTATATTTTATTTAATTATTGCAGGAACATAACTACTTGGTATTTACTTCTCGAAAGTGGAAGTATTGTTCACTGTATTTGTCGAGAATGAAGAAGAAGCATACAGCTGAAAACTTCAAGACAGTGTGAAAAGCGTCTTAAGGTGGAAGATCGTGCATCCCTCAACCAATCCCTCCAGCAGTGGAGGCAGCTCTCCAAGCACTGGTGGGTCTTCGGACCTTGTGTCAATACAATAACGCAAACTCGGAGTCTTCGCTGGAGCTAAAGGAGCGACAAGACGCAGCACTACTAGATGATGAGGATGAAAGCATGAGGAGGGAGGAGGTACCTATAGGAGGGGATATGATCTTATCTGTGAGCGACAATACAAGGTTTAATAGAGAGGCGAGTGAAGAGGCGAGAAATAGCGAGATTAAGTTACATAATGAGTCAAATTGTTTTAACAACCATCAATCAATTTTTCACACAGCACACCATCTAGTTCTAAATTTTCGCGTCTCCGGCCAAACTCAAACTCAAACTGAAATCAGAGGAACAAGAACGGGACTAAAGATGTTGTATCAGAGGACTCTACTCTCAGATGCTCAGGCTGGTTCACCTAAGTCACCGCTAGGAGAGTCACGTGACCGACTCTCCATCCAGCCTGCCAGCAGCTTCCAGCTCTTCTTGGAGTCCTGGTGCGCAGCCAAGGACGCTCATAATGCCTCTCTCTCTCTTCACCCGCTCCAAACAGAACAGAGGACCAAAACTGTGCCAGTCCTCAGAGAGCGTTCCCGAGACAGCCGAGCAATGTGAAGACGACAAGGCACTGGGTGCAGCTGGGTCTCTTCTCCTGTGTCCCGCGTGGACCCAGTATGAGGAGGTCCAGTCTGGGAGCCAGGCCTCCGCGCCCCTCCTCTGAGAGAGCCAAGAGAGATGCGTTCATACACAGGCACAATCTGACTGAGATCAGCTCGGGGCGTACTGATAGCTACTGATCTTATCAGTGCCTAGATGATAGCTACTTATAATTATCATTATCTAGATTAGATAAGCCCAGGACTTGTTGAATTTATATTAATAATCATTTCACATCTGTTCTTGGTCATGTTAGCATCAGTTTAATATTTTGAATTTAATATTTTGAGGTTTGATTCCATTAGCGGACTCATGTGAATGTTGCTAAATCAATGAACAATCAATCCAGATCGAGTCCTTATGGTTTTTCTATGTGTTCTATTAGAGGCAAAACACGTGATTGTAGAAATGAGGAGTCACTGTCCATGTTACCATTCTAATTGGCTGTGAGTTTTCTGTGTGCCCTGTGAATGTTTCATCATCATCATCTTCCCTTGAATCCCAGTTTAACTAGGGTCGAGATACGAATAAGCATGATTTACTCTATGAATGTTTTTGCAATTTTTTAAACGAATGCTATGAATTCGTTGTCTGTTATGAAGTCATTATGCCTTTGCTTTCCTATGAGCAGTTCCATAGGCAGTTGAAGACTTCTCTTTTCCATCTCTCTTTTCCATCCAGTGTCCATGAGTTGCGGCCAGCGCCTAAACCTCCTTTTCTTTAATTCCCTTTACTTTGGACTGATCTTCTGGATTTTGGAATTTGCACTGTTTTTGGACCTTTCATTTTGCTTGCCGACTTGATTTTGACTCAATAGTGCTCGATGTTGTCATTGATGACTGCAGCACTCTAATTGTTGTTATTATTATGTCAAAGCTCAAGCAGCAACGTCAAATATTATCGCGGCATCATTTTGATAATCCCTCAGTATTAATGCTAAGTCACTGTAATTTGTTGAGTATAAATTTGCTGCGTGTATATATTTAAATTTTTTCTAATTCTTAAATATTAACCATAATTACAGCTCTGTCATCTGTCCACTTTAAATTTGGCATATTTCTAATTTCTAATTAAACACTTTTCCTATATAATAACTTTTTTATTTATCTATTTCTATTAATGAGGTAATCCCTTCACAAATGGCAATGCCTTATCCATGCCTTAATGTTGCTTATTACTTGGTATTAATATGGCTTCTGAGGTGGTTTTCCATTGACTTCCTCAGTTAATAAAGCTATATTGGAATAACTTGAATTTTGTTTTGTCTACTGGAAAGTTGTGTAAACTCATATTTAAAATTCAAGAATCACAAAATGCTTATTTGATGGTGCTATTTTATGTTCTACAAATGTAAAAGTCATAACTTGTTCGACATTGGTATTTGTTGTATTATAATTATGTATGTTTTTTAATATTTCCATCATTGATACGATTACATCCGTATCCAAACTATGATGTAGCCTTTAGTTTGCAAGAAATTTGGCTTATGAAGTGGTTTGCCTTTGCCTTCCTCAGTTCCTGCCTAGTTGCTTCTTATAACATTTCAAGATTACCCTTGTTTTATTCTTCAGTGACCCAGTACATTTTACTCTCAGATCAGCATGGCTCGGATTAGAATAGAATAGAAAATATGTTTATTTTTTCAGCAAAGACACAAAATGCATGATCGACATACAATGCCTCAACAGCGATTACTTCATCTATAGCGAGAAAAAATGGGTCGTCAGTTAAGATACAGAGTATCTTATCTAGCTGATTACCGTGATAATTATGCTACTTACAGTTCTTAATAAAGATAGTATTAGTTCACAGTTCATAATACATATAAAGTTGAACTTATAATCTACATGTATAAGCAGAGCTCAATGACTAATAAAATAAAAATGAAAACACCCAATAAAAATGCAATTCGAACCCACGAGGATTAAGTTCACCTCAGGATATGTCATTTAAAACTTCATGACATTACACCTGCCCTATTAAGACATTCTACACACACACACACACACACACACACACACACACATATATATATATATATATATATATACACGTATATTTCTTTTCTACACTTCCATTTGATTGAAAGAAGATATTTACAGAAGTAAGAAAAAAAGCTTTTAAAATTACAAATTTCACACAATTCTTTCATAAAATTTCGATGCTACTGCATGTAAATGAAGCCAGGACAATACATACTTAAGGTGATATTAATGAGTTTTCTATAATGTATTGCAGAAATTTTATGTATAGATTTTAATTTCTGACAGCTCGGCCGGGAATCAAACGTAGGGGCTTTATAATACACAGCAGAACTTGTCATGTCAAATTTCACTATTGTAACTGACCACTCAACACAGTGAGCTGTTTGAAAATTCTAAGAAATAATACGTTGCAGTTATAAAAAAGCTACGTGCTTAAAGAGATTATGGCTATCAAGATTAAAGTAAATGCGCATAATAGTGAAATGATCAACTACGTTGATATCTATCACTTTTAACACCATATGTTTAATCTGTTAGGCAATTTAGTCCATTTTCCGTATAACCAGTCCAGTGAATGTCCGAGATTTTACTCTCAGATCAGCGCGGCTGGGATTCGAACCCACGAGGGTTCAATTCACCTCATGAAATAGAGAGAGCAATTTAAGTAATTTAAACATATAAGACAACAAACAAGTCTGCTGTCAAGTGATTTTTGTTCATCCTAATAATCAGACAGATCATATATGTGCTGGTAAAGTATTTCATTTCAGTTGAAAAACTTTAAAATTAGTTAACAACTTCATTTTTATTCCTTTAAATAACTATCAACTGATATTGTTTTCCACTGGTGATCATCACCATGGTGATGCAATACAAAATTGGTTGTTGGCATCTGTGCAAGTCTTGAACTCAATGTTTACAATTGTTGAGATAGCCTTTGCCACTTCTATTGTTTTCCTTTATTCTATGGTACCACGTTTCGACAGAATGCGCGAGTAATGGTAAAATGATATAGAGAGGTTTCATGGACATGTCATTTTTTGTTTACATTACAAAGCCGCCATTTTGATGCGGAAAACTCTATATGATACAGGGCTATATATGTATCTTTAAGTAGTTTTTCATCTTAATTTTGTATAAAATTGTATCTGGCATATGGACATGGGCTCTTTCTTACAGGTTAATGAACTGGTAATGGATACGATGGTTCTTGAAAGCTTTGTTTCGCGTAATTTCAGCATTTCTGCCAATTAGTGCATGGGACAGGCTAAGTGGCAGAAATGGCAGAAATTTGGACTCCATGAGTAGAATTAAGGAAAAGGGAACAAAATCTGTCCGCACGATGTACGTGTTTCTGTTTTATTTTGTACTTATGTATTTAATTAGCAATTGAAATATAAGATAGGCCTATTGTTGGCAAGCTTTAATGGTTTGATGAAATTAGTAATTGCAAAACTTCTGTCATTTCTGCCATTTCCGTAATGCAGATTAAGGTCAAATTTCTCAAAACAGAGTCAAATTATTGGATTATACATAGATCTGTACACAAAAGAAATATTGAAAGTTTTGGCCTTTTGCACTAGCCTATAGTTTAAGACTTAAGGTTTGTATTTGAATCCTTTACAGTCTTTGTGTATTGAAGCATTAAACTACGACTAGACTAGTGTTGCAGGTCCTCAAGACTTACTGAACGAGTATAATTAATTTAAGTCTTCAACTATAGAATCCAGCTACATAACGAATCTACAAAGTACGGCGTACCGGTAAGATCGGAGCTCATATATTTCATACGTAAGTTCATATAACTTCATGAGTCACATAGGTACACTGTCTGTGTATATTACTAATAAGTCGTGTGCATTTTTACAAATAGCAATATACGTACATAGAAATTATATTTTTTATCTGCATATATATCTATACATACGTAATGCTAAAAATCAACAAACGTAATCCAATATGGATGCCAATGCAGGCAGGTGTCTAAAAGTGGGCGCGGCTAACAGCTGTGAAAGTCACCTATATACATATGTAGAGAGAGGGACCTGGGTTCCGGAACGCTGCAATTGACGCAGAAGAAGGCGGCTAGGACAATTGAAAACAGAAATTTATTGCACTTTCTGTTTACAAATAATTCCAAAGCAGCCATCTTGACAGCGTTACCCTTCCGAGTTGTTTAATTAATTCTTTTTACTCACATGAAGGCTTGGATTTGTCAAATATAGGCCCTAGTGCTCGATAATTGCTCAGTGGTGACTCCAACGAGTGAAAATATACAAGGTGATTTTTCAAAGCAAACAGTAGTTTTACTAACTGGACTATAAAACTATATAAAGATTTAACTAATATATATGTATACTTCAAATGTCTTTTATGTAAATTAATACTTAAATCGACAGCGCTGTAACTGAAAAGTCTTAATAGCTACGTAGGAGTAACGTCATGTAGTTATAAATGACAGATCCTGATGTAAATTGAAATCTCGAGGGTTCGATTCCCAGTCGCGCTAATCTGAGAGTAAAATCTCGGACATTCACTGGTATAGCTATATGGAAAATTGACTAAATTGACTAACGGTTTAAGCATGTGACATGTGGTATCAAAAGTGACAGATATCAAAATATAGTTGATCATTTCACCATAATGCGAGTTTACTTCTTAACTAGCTTTATTCAGGCAGACATACAAACATACAGAACTAGCTCGTTATATTTACATGTAGGCCTATAATGGTAATCTCAAATAAGTAAATAGTTCATAATCATCGTCACTATCATTTTTTAAAGTCTCCAAGGCTATAGCGTTAAGCTTAGCATCGGATTCAGTTCTGGAAAACTAGTAACGCCAGTAGTAGACGAGCCGATGAATTGAACCCCGCACCCACAGATCTGAGGTCTACAGTTACATCGATCAAGCCACTGGATCAGCCAGAGGGTAATATACAGAACTATCTTAATCTCGTCTAGACAGGAAAGTTCAATATATAGAACTATCATAGTCTCGTCTAGACAGGAAAGTTCAATATATAGAATTATCATAGTCTCGTCTAGACAGGAAAGTTCAAATATATAGAACTATCATAGTCTCGTCTAGACAGGAAAGTTCAATATATAGAACTATCATAGTCTCGTCTAGACAGGAAGTCCCTGGTTCTGATGAGAGAGGCGTTAGCTGAGAAGAGTTGATCGTACAAGAGAGCTCCCACACCGCCTCCTAGCATAGGCCCACACACGTACACCTGTGCGTCAATCACTCTATCAATCTATCTATCTATTCATCAATCAATCAACCAATCAATCAGTTAATGTTATTCAATAGTCATTTGTTCTATTGTCGTATGACTCAAAATGTGATTCTGTAGTCGTGTGATTGTATAATCACATGATAATACAATCACACGATTACATGATTATAGAATCACATGATTAGATAATCATGTGATTACACGATTATAATCACATGACTATATAATCATGTGTTGCTATAACCATGTGATTATGTAAACAATTGATTATATAATGACATGATTTTATAACCATGTAATTCTAATAACCATGTGATTGTATTATCGTTTGATTATATAATGACATGATTAGATAATCGTGTGATTCTACATGTATAATTATGTGATCCAATAATCATGAGATTCTGTTATTTTTTTACTTCTATAATCATCGTGTATATTTAAATCTACAAAAAAGTTCTTCTTAATATTGTATGCTCAGGGTACAAACAAGTCCACGTACACTAAGAATTGATCACTCGTTGATCGTTATACAGAAGATACCCTTAATATTGTATGCTCAGGGTACAAACAAGTCCACGTACACTAAGAATTGATCATTCGTTGATCGTTATACAGAAGATACCCTTAATATTGTATGCTCAGGGTACAAACAAGTCCACGTACACTAAGAATTGATCACTCGTTGATCGTTATACAGAAGATACCCTTAATATTGTGTGCTCAGGGTACAAGATCTTGAATTTCACAACATAGGCCTAATTAGCTGATGTTATTTTTGAAATAGATTTAGCAATTCAATGGTTTATTAATTGATACGTTGATTACCCAGTAGTTGTCCCAGATGTTCATGACGACAGCGGGTCCAAGACTAGCGGCAGGGTTCATGCTTCCTCCAGTGTACCTCACCTGTGTGTGTGTGTGTGTGTGCGTGTGTGTGTGCGTGTGTGTGCGCATGTGTGAATATATTTGTATGACATAGTCAAAGTATTAAAAGTTATAATTTTGTAGATGCTTTAGATTTCAAACTATAACAATAGAAGATAAGCAGGTAAACCAACAAACAATCCATAGTAAACAAGTAAAACAATAAACAATCCAACTTAAACACGTAAACAAATAAACAATTCTAAGTAAACACTTAAACAAATAAACAGTAAACTTTAATAACGTCCAAGGCTTTCTCACTACAGAAACCTGTAAATTTATCTAAGATTTGTTTTTAGAGAGAGGTGTTTTTGTTGTTGTTGTTGTTGTTAAATTGTTGCTGCTGTTGTTGTTCGAGTGTTGTTGTTGTTATTGCTGGCTGATGGCGGAGTCTTTACCACGCTGGCCTGCTGTGCTAGAGCTCGAGGCTTCAAAACCTCTCAGAACCTCTCTGACACTACAACCAAGCTGTAGCGAGGAAACAGACGTTAAACTTCAGACTTAATATGGTACTTCGTTGTTTTTACGCAAGTTTAATTGCTGATGACGTCAATGGCATTGCTGCTATGTTGTTATTGTTGTTGTTGTTGCTGCTCTAGCTACTCTACAGCAGAGAAGTGGTACTGACAGAGAACAGCCTCAGCACCGTCACGCACAGCCCCACTGAGAGCGGACCCGACCCCTTGTGGTCGACCCGCTTGTCGTCTATGGTCGAGAGGTAACAGAAGACATTGATGAGCGAGATGAGCGCCTCCACGACCAGCCCCTGAGTCACTGAGAGCTCGCTGCTCAGAACTGTGGCGCCTAGGCTCCCTCTAAGTGTGGCCGGGGTGAGGAGCTTAAGTACAGCAACAGCTCCTATAGACCCAGCACACTGAGCCGCTATATAGAATAGAGCCCTAACCAGCGATATCCTTCGTGTTATCAAAGCTCCTGTGGTCATCAATTTACTTATCAATCAATCGATTTATCAAATCATCAATCTTTCATTCAATTAATCAATTTATTGATCGACCAATCAGTCGCTCAATCAATCGACGGATAAAGAAATTTCCGAGCCGGTCAGTTTCTAGGTGCATCTAATTACTGGTCATCTAAGGAGAAACCCGAACATTGCATTGATTGAGGAAGAAATCAAAAGTTAATAGCACTATAAACACGAAGATTGTTTAGAGTTTCGAAAGCTTCACTCGTTATAGCATATCGTAGCTCTATTAGTCTATTATATTGCATCCATTTAAACCATTGATTACCCCTATTAAGTACAAGAATAACTAAATAGGATAATTAATTTAATCAAGTGGTTTGTGAAGTGAGATGACTCTAAACAATAAGGCGGAGCACTTAACTTGACAATACATAATAAATAATAATTAATAACTAATAATTATGTACCTCTATATGCTCCACAGCAGCCTGTTGTCCACGACAATATTGCACGCAATATTAATTACTATAATTCAAACTATATACGTAACATACATGGACAGACACGCATTCTAAACTCGGTGCAACTATGTAGAGCTCTGTCACCTTGGGTTAATTAGACCTCGGATTAATTACACCTCGGGTTAATTACACCTCGGGTTAATTAGATCTCGGATTAATTAGACCTCGGGTTAATTAGACCTCGGCTTAATTAGACCTCGAGTTAATTAGACCTCGGGTTAATTAGACCTCGGGTTAATTAGACCTCGGGTTAATTAGACCTCGGGTTAATTAGACCTTGGGTTAATTAGACCTCGGGTTAATTAGACCTCGGGTTAATTAGACCTCGGATTAATTAGACTTCGGTTTAATTAGACCTCGGGTTAATTAGATCTCGGGTTAATTAGACCTCGGGTTAATTAGACCTTGGGTTAATTAGACCTCGGGTTAATTAGACCTCAGCTCAATTAGACCTCGAGTTAGTTAGACTACAGGTTAATTAGACCTCGGGTTAATTAGACCTTGGGTTAATTAGGCCTCGGCTTAATTAGACCTCGGCTTAATTAGACCTCGAGTTAGTTAGACTACAGGTTAATTAGACCTTGGGTTAATTAAACCTTGAGTTAATTAGACCTCGGTTAATTAGACCACGGGTTAATTAGACCTCCACTCTGACCATCCACTAACATTAAAACAGGCGCAAAACTGACCTCCACTTATCTTTTTCCTGGGAGAAACTCGTCACTTTTATCTTTTGATGTTAATCTTCATATCGTGTTTCAATGCTGTATCTTTAAGATTCGCTATTTTCTGCGGTACATTTTCACTTCCTGCTACAATTAGGCTTTATTGATCACCTGGAAATCTCACATCTCGTCAGAGTTTACTTCCTACTTCTCTACTATCTACTTTTTCCTACTACCATGGCCTCTTCCATCTTTGCTTCCGAGTAAATGCTAAATAACAACGTCGAAATACTACAATCTTGTCTTACTCCACGTCCTATTGTACCTTCTTCTGAGTAATCTTGTCGAATCTTGATTACTGTTCTTTACTTCTTGTAAGGTTTAGAAATACATATAAACTTCTACATATATCTCTACAGATAATTAGGATTCTTCTCAGGATATTCAGCACCGCTATCCAATCAATCTTGTCAAAGGCCTTCTCAAAATACACAAAACATTTAAGGACTTAATTTCAAAATTCTAAATCTCGTTCATAAAGGACCCGCATTACCCCTACTGCGTTTCTTGTCCCGCAGATAAAATCAAATTGTGTCCTACTCAATATCATATCTGTTTATCTCTCTTCAGTGCACTGCCAAGTAGCAGGCTCAAGGTACATATTCATACTCAAAGTCTGCTTTCTCGCTCCATAAGAGCACTCCTTAAATCAACAAGTTAATCCCTTCACAAAGTCTATGCCTTATCCATACCTTATCTGTTTATCTGATTTCAATATAACGCGACCTATTTATTGATATAAACTGGGGTTTATCTGTACCCCACTCACGTGACCTACCTATAGACACGCTGGGGTTAATCTGAGCCCCACTCACGTGACCTAGCATCCAGATGACAGTCCCAATAGCAAGGCCCCCGGACAAGCTCGACTCAAGGACTGTCACTGATGGTGTCTCCGGGAAGACGACGGAAGATCCCACTGCTATCAACATCAACATTGCCGTGCCCAATAGCTCAGCCACCACGGCTCTCCAGAACAACAAGCTCGTGAGTTCTCTCACCCACCCCCCACCCACTACGCTGATCCACCCTGGTGGGGTGGGGTCAAGCATAGCGCTGTGCACCTGTACACAGCATACACACTTGCACGTTTAGATGTACACCTGTACACAACATACACACGTGCACGTTTAGATGTACACCTGTACACAACATACACACGTGCACGTTTAGATGTACACCTGTACACAACATACACACGTGCACGTTTAGTTGTGCACCTGTAGTGTACACAGCATACACTCGTGCACGTTTAGATTAGTTGTACGCCTGTATACACACACACACGGGCATACACACACACGGGCATACTCACGGGCACGTTTAGTTATACATCTGTAGTGCACAAAAAGTACACACGTGCTCGTTTAGATTGTTTTTACACTAAAAATAGACACAAGTACCTTATTTAAATGAGTTATACACTGAAGTGTACACAAGTACTTTTAGACAATATGTACACTTAAGCGTACAGAAGTATTTTGTTTAGACAAGTTGTACACTGAAGTGTAGGATACACGTGTAGTTTGTTTGAGTAGTATAGGCCTATAGAGCACAAGCGAATTGAGCATAAGCCTAACTCCTATGTTTTGCATCTAAATTTGTTTAATTATAATTTTAAGAAGTAACGAAATGTATTTATAGGCCTACCTGTGAACGATTAGGATTTCCCGTTAAAGCGCAATCCGCCACTGAATATTTGTCAACATTAGAAATACTTGTTTAGCATTGAATCAACACATGCTGAGGTCGACTCTAAACATAGGAACAGTACAGATCAGTATAATCCACTCTGATTACATATCACTCTGCAATTCCTTAACGATATTGTAGTAAGATATCTATTTTATCTTACTTTAATGGATGTTACACAGTTACACTTTGCTATGTATTTTGTCTTTTATATTAAAATAATTTCAATACAAAATAAATTGCCTAATACTTGATGCTATTTCTAGACATGTTTCATGCACATACAGACTGTGTAAATAAATATACATGTGATAACTATATACATGTACAGGTAAATCAGTCAGCATTGCAGTTGCACTGAGCTACTTCTAGCAAAGTAATGACTTTTCGAGTGAGCCTCATAAAACTATTTGGATATTAAATATCTTTCTAGAAACATATGAGACATTGAAATAGAGCGGATGACTTTAAAGACATAACATATCGTTTGTTATGATGGCTTCTTGAGCGAAATTATGTAAAAATGTCCATTAAATTTTATGCCGCACTTAAAGGTTAACAACCTGTTACGAAATCCTCTACAAGCAAAACTTTAAACGAGTATTCATGACGATTATACTGGGATTTAGCTTTAGAATTAAAGAAATACAGTGATAAACATTAACATAGCGGCACACTGGGTCAGGAAGCACAGATGCTTGTTTAAGACCCATTTCTTCCTTCCTCTCCATGGTTATTAGTAATCGTTGCCTTGTTGATGGGTAATGATCTCAAATATCTGATCTAAGGTCATTTTCTCAGATCTTTCTTATTTATCTTCATCTTGATCTTGCACATTTTGATCATTGAAACTCCCTGTAGAACTGACTGAGCTTCTTCACTCTGGTAAATTGTTTGTTGAGTGACTTGAAGCCAGGCTTTAGGTACATGTTTGATTTGGATAAGCCAAACACTGAATCACTTGATGCAATCCATTGCCTCACTAACTTTCATGAGAACCTTAAACCGTCGATAGGCCTTTGTCCTAGTAAATAAGTAGCTTTCATGTTAACACTATAGAACATTTAAAATAAGCTGTTATTATTTTAAAACAAAACTTATTTTATTGAAAGTTTCCGTGTAGAGTCCATGGCAATGAAGGATAGAGCAACCGTTAACTGTTGGTGCCGTAAGAGGTGACTGGGCAAAAACTGATGAATGCAACGAAAAACCACCGCACACGCCATATTTTTTTCAACTAGACTACGTATGGTATGGTAGCGTCATTGGCTTAGCCTTGGCGAAGAGACTTGCTTGTTATCTAATGAGTGCTCACTACGAAGTGTGACTGGACAGATTTTTTGGAGTTTGGAATTTGCACCGTATTTGGACCTTCTTTTTGCTCACCGGCTTGATTTAGCCTCAATAGTGCTAGATGTTGTCATTGATTACTGTACCACTCTAATTGTTGTTATTTTTATGTTTATTTGAAAGCTAACTCAGAATATTCATATGTAGCTTAGACCTGCCGATTATAGAGGAACACTGGAGAGAGAGACTGAAAATATATATATTTAAGCCTGCAACAGTTCTTATCATTGAAAGTAGGAAGTCGATTGCTCGCTCATGATTGGCTGAGTTGTTGATGACTGTCAACGACTCAGCCAATCACAATCTTTATTGCACTAGACAAGCTCTGCTCATATCTTGCTCTATCTAGTCTTCTCTGCACAATAGTCATTCTCTCTCATGAGATATTACACATAACACTAAAGCTCTGCTCATATGTTGCTCTATCTAGTCTTTACACAACACAGTCATTCTCTCTCAAAAGGTACTCCACTGCTGTGGAGTCGCTCAGATCTATTCTCATTGACACGCGCTTGTCAAACTTGTTCAGATTCTCGTCCTTCTCTTCCTTCACGTCACCGGTTATAACCGGATCTGTCAGGGGTACCTTAGTCACGTGATCAACATTCTGTGATATGATTTGTTGCTTGCAGGAGTCTTGTCGACCAATAGCGTAAAGGTTACCATCTCCTATCCGCCGAAAATTCTTACGACCCAGCAGAGAGAATGGCAGCATGATGATGACGATGATGCAGAAATAGAACTCTACCAACACAATCAAGATATCAACACAATCAAGACATCAGTTTAAACTACTGAGGAAGCTAGGCGAGGAGTGGAACAGAGAAAAAGAATAAGGATTGAAATCAGGAATAGCATGATAAACTGCAGAGGCTTGAACAGCTGGTTGTGAAAGCCTGACAGAGACAGACACAGAGAGAGAGAGAGAGAGAGAGAGAGAGATTGAGAAGTGAGAGAGACAGAGAGACAATTAGAAAGAGGATGAGAACATGTGAGTACATCAGTACTAACATGATAGTATTACATTGACGCATTACTACTTTGACATGATGACGAGGAACCAGGCGTTAAATTCACATTGATTGATTGATGTGCATGTATGTACAGTAATATAACATGTTATGACATCAGATCACTGTGTGTTTATGTACAACAACATTGAACTGCAACAAAAGATTCCTGTACAGCGGATTGTGCAAACCATCTAGTTTTCATTTCTTCTTCGCTGACTATTGATTTGTAGCATTGTTGACTGCTGACGAACATTAATTCAATTCTAAACAATGTTCCTTTAGCTCAGGTCTACCTTTAGTGCTACTCAATCACAACTCAGGTTTAACATAAATCATCTTCTAATCACTCAGCTCTTACAAGTAAGGCTTCAGTCTCTGGTCAAGCATTACATTCAGGGGCTACCTCAAGATACCCACTTATCACTCAGCCCCTATAAATAAGGCCTCAGTCCCTAGTGGATCCCTACATCAGGCGTTACCTCAGACACTCACCCTCTCCCCGGACTTTGGCGGGCAGTAGCTCAGAGCAGCTGATCACGCCTCCCCCCACCAGTCCACCGATGATGATGTTAGGTATGACGGTCATGATAAGCGTGCCCTGTATGCTTACTATCTTTCCCCTCAGCACAAACCTCTCGCCCAGCTCAGGCTCGAGAGCCTTACTCGTCATAACCAGTCCGTACACAGCTGTGCACGTCGAGATCACGTTGATAGTCGCCAACCACACGAAACTCCTGCGTGGACTGAACTACATCACAAAACAGTAAAGTAGTATAAACACTAGGGTAGTATAAGTACCCTGAACTACACCACGAACAATGGAGTGATATAAGTACCCTGAACTACACCACGAACAATAGAGTGGTATAAGTACCCTGAACTACACCACGAATAATAGAGTGATATAAGTACCCTGAACTACACCACGAACAATAGAGTGGTATAAGTACCTGAACTACACCACGAACAACAGAGTGGTATAAGTACCTGAACTACACCACGAACAATAGAGTGGTATAAGTACCCTGAACTACACCACAAACAATAGAGTGGTATAAGTACCCTGAACTCCACCACGAACAATAGAGTGGTATAAGTACCTTGAACTACACCACGAACAATAGAGTGGTATAAGTACCTGAACTACACCACAAACAATAGAGTGGTATAAGTACCCTGAACTACACCACGAACAATAGAGTGGTATAAGTACCCTGAACTACACCACGAACAATAGAGTGGTATAAGTACCTGCAACACAGGCTACAGTGAAATTGTAATAACAATAATAATAATAATAATAATAATAATAAATATAAAGTGATCTTAATAATAAGATTCTTAATAATGAAAGTTATAATATTGGCTTAAATTGCAGACAAAGTGAGTTGTAATCAACCCTCCCCGTTGGGAATTCATGTATGTAAAATAACGTTGGGAATCTGAGTCCCCTGTTGATTGTTTCTTCTACAATGTGCCCTTATGCATTCTGACTGTTTCTTTTACTGTGTAAAAGGGTTGATAATATTAATAATAATAATAATAATAATAATAATAATAATAATAATAATAAGGCATAGGCAGACTTATTGCAGAGCAAACCGGCGATAAGCGAGAGACATCTTTTCTTTGGCAAAGGCTTTCCATGACTTTGCAAAGATTTAATGCAGTCTGCTTCAATAATTCTTTTAAGCCGTTTGATGACCTCGAGTAGACGGGCGGCGATTCAGCACGTATTGCTCGAATCGTTTTTATCAAACCCCAGGTTCTTTACACCGGGGTAAATAATAAAAAATATAAAAAAATAAGTATAATAATAATAATAAGTATATTCATAGAGCGCCGCTCTATGCTAAATGTCACAGTAGCGCTGAATGGACAGTGAAGGTCAAGTAGCCTGGTGTTATAATGCCACAATCGGTGTAGCGACTAGAACTCTGCAATACATGTTACAGTACAATACGTGGTAAAATACAATACTTTGTACAGGGCATTATATGGTAATGTGCAATTCATGGTATATTGCAGAAAAATGTACATTCCATTTCACAACGTTTTAATACAGTATATGGCACAGTAAAATACAAGGATTAGTGCAGATAACACACAGGGCCACACGAGTAGTCTACAGAATACACGGGCAAACCTCTCCAGTGCTGAAGACCTGATGGTCTCTCTCCACACGTATACTGTCTGTCCACAGGACGGCAGAAATGAACAGACAGAGAGGGCGCACTATAGCTATCTGTAGCACCAGCAGTGTCAGCTTGACGAAGTTAGGCCTGCATTAATACATCACTTCATTTAACGTCTGTTTCTTACCTTATCAGTACAACACATAATTTAACGTCTGTTTCTAATGTGTATTTAATGTGTACATACATGTCTATGTGTATATTTAATGTGTGTGTGCATACATAAGTGTGTATTTACTGTGTGTGTATATCTAAGTGTGTATTTAATGTGTATTTACTTGTCAATATGTGTATTTAATGTGCATGTACATGTCTATGTGTATATTTAATGTATATGTACTATGTATGTATTTAATGCGTACTCTCGTGTCTATGTGTGTATTTAATGTGTATGTATGTGTGCACCTGTTGAAGAGGGGGGTGGGGCAGCAGAGGCAACAACAACAGAGAGGCAGAGTGTTGAGCTGCATTCGTCGATCCTTCTCGACGATCTTCCAGATCTGCTTCACCCCTCCCATGTAGCTCACCGCCAGTCTCATTAGCTGATAGAGACATGTGCAGAAAAACCTACAGCGATCAATCAATCAATCAATCAATCTCATCAGCTGATAGAGACAGGTGCAGGAAAACCTGCGTCAATAAATCAATCAATCAGTCAATCAATCAATCAGCCAGTCTCATCAATTGATAGAGACGCGTGCAGAAAAACCTGCAGCAATCAATCAATCAATCAGCTGATAGAGACATGTGCAGAAAAACCTGCAGCAATCAATCAATCAATCAATTATTTAATCTCATCAGCTGATAGAGACATGTGCAAAAAAACATGCAGCAATCAATCAATCAGCTGATAGAGACAGGTGCATAAAAATCTGCATCAATCAATCAATGGCTGAATCAATAAATTAATAAATGCTTAATTAATTAATAATTTAATCTATCAATCTATTAATTATTAAAAAATCTGAAATCATATAATACTATTACCAAATAATAATAAATTAATAGCATAAAAAACTTAAATTAACAATGCACGGGTTTTCAATCTGTTATATGCATGTATAGTGTGCCAGCTTCAGCGAGCATAAAATCATACAGCAGAAATGTGAATATGAAAGCCTTTAGAATCAGGCGCTATCTTGTTGTACTTACAGGTTTGCAATCATATGAACGAGAGGTCCAGACTTGGGAACAATGATCCCTATAAAACTACAGACTGAGAAAACCTGCCAGCAATCAATCAATCAGCAAATCAGTGAGTTAATACAAACAATTAATCAATCACATTAGCATTCAACCAATCAACACCATCGCTAAGCATAATTGGTATAGAACTATGTCATAAATAAACAGAACCATATAAAACGTTATCTGTACTTGATTGATTGACTGATTGATTACTTTGTTATTTAATTGATTGATTGATTGATTATTGATTGATTCATTGATTGATAGATTGACCTATAGATTAATTAATTCATTCATTCTTTCTTTCTTTCTTTCTTTCTTTCTTTCTTTCTTTCATTCATTCATTCATTCATTCACTGATACTCACAGGGAAGAAGGCAAGGACCCATATAGTTTTCTTTCTCCTCTCACTGATGCTGAAAGCCTTCACGATGAACAAAACCTCCTCAATGTAAACAGCGAGCACAGCAAGAGCGAGACAAAGCATTGAGACCACCAAGCCTATCTGAGCACCACCGAGATCTGTCAATCAATCAATCAATCGATACCAGACCTATCTGAGCACCTCCGAGATCAATAAATCAATTAATCGATACCAGACCTATCTGAGCACCTCCGAGATCTATCAATCAATCAATCAATCGATACTAGACCTATCTCAGCGCCCCCGAGATCTGTCAATCAAAGTCTCTCCCAGTCAATCAATCAATCGATAAGTGGCTGTTTATGGTAGAGATTAATTATTACTTTGTTAGCAGTCTATTCGAGCAGCCGATGACGTGTATATAGATGGGTGAACGCCTCACAGTACCTGTGGGTCTGCTTCTCGAGTTGTTCACGTATGACTACAGCCTGACAACCAGAGTGCCATGTCTTTATTCTACTCTTAGTTAACTAGTTTAAAAACTTAGTTAACTTAGTTTGTTATTTACTGCGGCCCTGCTTTACTTCTAATTTCAAAGCAAAATTTGTCATTTCAGAAATCACTTAATGAATGTCTTATAGTTCTGTTGTCAATCGTGTGAACAGAACTAACATTAGATTAAACAGTATCAGACCTTCTACATGTATGTGAAATGGATGGCACATGACAGTATTGAGCACTAGTCACCCGGGACAATGAGAGATAAGCCATTGAATGCACGTTTCACTCAGGTGAACCCCTAAGTAGGGTCTGAATCCCACTGCTCTACCTCGAGTCGGTGGTTAGAGCTCAGTCCGTCGCTCACTGCGCCTTCAGTGGGGACAAGTCTGGCGAGTCTACGATATGTGGCACTTAGAAATGAAATAAATTTCAATATTAAGTAATTAAATAATCAACAACAACAGTAGTCAGGTAGCACAAACTTCTCAGTAGATCTGAAGATCTAGGAGCTACGTCAGCACATGACGTCATTGTGCTGTTAACATGGAGATGTGAAACAGTTGTGACGTCACTGTATTCAACGTCCGGTGCAGCGTGATTGATTACAGCACCAGACATTGTCTGATTGATCTGTGAACACAAGCACAGAACTTTATGTCCATCCGTGATGTGCTCCAGCACTTTTAGAGGATAATTTACAGTTAATTACTAGAGCGATCAGGAGCAGACAGTTAAGTTTAGGTTATATGAGAGTTTAGTCTAACTTTGGTTCATCTTAGAGTTGTCCAAACCTCTGTGCTGTAGTGAATGACTGTGTGGTTGATCTTATGTCTATAAGCATATCAATTCGTGGAACCAAATACCTCCTGATATCCGTTGTTCGAGGTCCCTAGCTGAATTCACTAAACGATACAAATCTATATTGTTTGATGGTTTGTAAAATACTAATTTTTCGTTTTTTTTTGTTAATGTCCAGCTAGAATTGTTACTTAGCTAAATTGTGTATTTCAGTTAATTTTGTATTATACATGACATTAATATTAATATAGTTGTAGACGGTGGTCAGCTAGATAAGATGTGTATCATCTTCCCTGACGGCCGTTGTTCTAGTTTCTACAGACTGTTTGATACCCTGTGTTTCTGTGAATTTTTTATTTTATTTCTTTTAAATGTTTATTTCTATTTGTATTTGTATTTGGTGTTGATGCTGAAATAAACACATATATCTCTCTCCATTGAGCCACGTAACGTAATATTATGAGTCAACTACATGGAAACAACGCTTGGACGTGCAGTCTGATTTAGTCATCTCTATTATTATATGAGATTATTAGATTATTATATTATTATATTATATATTATATATATATATACATGTATATCTATTAGAGGCTAGAGATTCAATAAAAAATGTCATGAATTATGTATCGATCACTGTAGATAACACAGTAAAGTATAGAATCTGAGAGGTTTACTAGGAAACGAGAAAATATAAAAATATACACTGTATAATAACTAGAAAAATTACTAAAATGTGAATTATAATTAAAATAATTCACAGTTTATTGTAGTTTTATTACATTTTAGTTACAATTACTACAGTTTTTAAATCATTCTAGTTAAAATTTAGTTTACTAAGAGTTTTGAATTTCTAAGGTTACTTACAGTTACCGGAGAGTTTAATCTTAAAGATGATTTGAAAATTAAACGAATAGTTAGATGTTGATGGAAGTTGTGTCTTGTACTAAATTAAGCCGTACAAATGACTGACTAGAGATAATGAGATGGTAACAACTCTTTACTTGCTATATACCTAATAACTCTGATATCCCTCTAGAAGTCATCGAGTGTTGATGACTCGTATGGAGCTCTGACTCTTATATACGTGTAAAGTGGGTGTAACGGCTAAGACAATAAATTCATTACATCAAGAAATGCTATCAGTGTATATCAATCTACAGGTTTATCATCATCATCGTCGTGCACAGGGTTATGTTACTAATCACAGTTAATTCAACGGGATGAGCTATATGAGTTAACTGTGCTCAAGGGTTTACGCTGACTGAGGAAGAATTTTAAACCTAATTGAAACTAAAGTTAAGCGGCTTGGATTCGTTATAGTTGTTATTAATCTGACTGGCATAAAGGTTTCAAATTCCAATGTCGAAAGTTTGAATATAGGTATTTTTAAATTGTAATTTAAAAAATTAACTTGATCAAAATTTGAGTATGTTACATTACTTGAATGCAACGTCTTATAATGTCTTTCTATTATATATTTCATCTGCCGCAAGAGGTGACTAAGCAAGAACTTGCGGATGTCATTCTTACAAATTTGTTTGCAAATATGCGTATAATAATTATCTTAAGGTATGTGAATAGCCAATTTGGAAGAGGATTATACATTCATAAACAGAAATAGATTTTGCCAATTTGCTAAATTACCGGTTCACATTTTCAATCGCCAATTTTAATAGTCTATGTCCCAAATATTTTTAACGTCTTACCTCTACCAATCTCATGCATTTATTGTAGTATTGACTCCTTCCTGTGACATTCTCGTCACTACATATTGTCTATTTGATATTAATCTTCATTCCATATCTCAATGCCGTATCATTCAGCCTATCCATTGTCTTCTGCAGTCCAATCTCGCTGCCCGCTACCATTCCTTGGTTGTCTACAAATCTCATTCCTTGCAACAATTAACCTCCTACTGTTATTCCTTCTGCAATGTCTTCTATCGCCTCCTCCTCGATTACTTACTCGCTACTGTTTATTAATGGCCATGAATTGCCTCAACCTTGTCGTACATCGTTCTGGACGTGGAGTAAGACGAGGTTGAAGCACTTTTGAACATTCTCAATGATCCGGCTGGAGCCACCCGACCGCGGATCAGTAGGTGCGGGGTTCAAATCCTGGGTTCAAATCACTGACATCGCTTTCGAGTGAGGAAACTGACGTTAACCTTAGCTTTACCAGCTTTATCTTGATCCCACTTCTTTGATTCATTTACAAGTAGATAGAGAGTTTATAGAACTGATCAACAGAGGTGAGTGGATGAGCCGACCTTAGTTTATATGCCGACCACTTGAGCTTCAATCAATCAATCAATCAATTGATCAATCAATGAACATGACTTTAATTCTTAAAGCGTGGCTAAGTGACTCTTGAGATATCGATTTTCTCACACTCTAAGCTTATTAAATACAATAACAGTGTTCACCCTCTGAGAAATTGTTACTAGATAATTCTATCAATTATACATACAGCAGTGTTAATCCTCTGAGAAATTGTTACTAGATAATCCTATCAATTATACATACAGCAGTGTTAACCCTCTGTGCATTTTGTACTTGTATGTACATGTCTAGTTACATGATTGTATTTCTTTGTCTTTCTAAATTTATGGGAATATCATCATCATCATCATCATCATCATCAGTTCCTTGAGTTCTGTTCAGAACATAGGGTGGCAACATTCCTCCATTTGTTTCTATCATCAGCAATCTTCACAGCGTCTTCCCATGAAATGTTTAATGCTCTCAAATCCTTGTTGATCGTATTTAGCCAGGTACTTCTAGGTCTTCCTCGTTTCCTGTTTCCTTGAGTTAGCTCCCAGTTAACTACAGTCTTTGCGTATCTATCCTCAGACATTCTCAGTAGATGACCTAAAAACCCTAACCTTCTCTCAGAAACTATTTCATCTAAGTTTCTTTGTCCACTCCTTTCGAGTACTGTTTCATTTTTGACGTGGTCCCAATAGTGGATATTTAATTTTTTCTGAGGAATCTTTGACTATCTTATGAGAACATGTAAGATATATCTTTTGATATTATGTGAATATATATATATATATATATATATATATATATATATATGTGTGTGTGTGTGTGTGTGTGTGTGTGTGTGTGTCTCATTATATGCACACGTCTCTTTATCTCTCTACATTTACGTGTCTAGATACTTGCATATAACTCTTTATGTCTCTATATGTAGGTGTAGGCCTATTTGCGTGTCTAGATTCGTTCATATATTTCTCTATCGCCCACTTTCTCAAGTAGATATTTGCTCTGAACTTCTTCAATGATTTACACACACCAGGTATGTAGACCTAGGCCTATATGTCAAATGACCTTACGCGCTAGAACTGGTAACAGGGTCACCTGGTGGGAAAGGTTAAACTGGGTCAATAGGCAGACACCAACACAAATTCCTGTGAAAACTTTATTGAGAACATGATCATTGAGAACACCTTCGATCCACATGTGTCAAAAAAGAGTGATGATGCTGAGATATGATGTATTGGATGAACCCAAGCTCTGGACATAGCCAAGACCTGGAGATGACTGTGTTGTGATTATATCCCGTTGTGCTGACATCTGGAGATATCAAAATATAACCTGGATCAATCAAACGACAATATGCATGCATGTGCATAATGAAATCCATATATCAAACAGTGAGAAACATCCTTTAAAAAATTATAAAAAGATATTAGATGTAGCATTGCAATTTTATCCTTTGTTCAACTGATTTAAATTAAGTCATTTAAACTGTAAAGCCTCTGCTCAATGTAGGTGCACGTAGCCCAAGTGACAGCTTAACGAGGTCTGAGATACCGAGACACCAAGTCATGTCGGGTGGATCTCTCACAAACAGCTTTATCAGAGATCTTCCTTATCTCTCGTCATCTAACACTAGAAACAGGAAATCATCTGATAACACAACCATTCAATACATCCTCTCTCTAAGTCTCTCACTCTCTCTCTTTCTCTCTTTCTCTCTCTCTCTCTCTCTCTCTCTCTCTCTCTCTATATATATATATATATATATATATATATATATATATATATATATATATATTTATTTATTTATTTATTTATTTATATGTATATGTATATATATATATACAGTGTTGCACGAAGTACTTAGCAAAATACTTTAAGTAAAAGTAAAAGTAAATGGTTGATAAAAGTAAAAGTAAAAATTAAAAAGTAGTTTATCAGAATTTTACGTATGTAAAAAGTAAAAGTACTCGACAAAAAAGCAGTACTTTTAAGTAAAAAGTAAAAGTACTCTGAATTTTTAAGAATAAAATTATACCTTGATAGAAAAGTTGTACACGTTTTTAAATTAGTTTAGTTAGTTACTCGATTTAATACATATTATGAACGGAAACTTTAAGTTCAGTGTCTGAAGTTTCTGAACTAAAAGAATATTCGACCCACATGCGCAGGCTTATATTAGATTTTTAATTTTTATATTAGAATAAATTTTAAATTCACAATTAAGTTAAATTAATATGGTCATCTCAGACTCTTCTACAGTGTCCTATTAAGTAAATAGCAGGTTCAAGGTGTTCATATTACTACTCACATGCTGCCTTCACTACCTTCACGCTCCGTAAAGAGCACTCTACCGACTAACGAGTTAATCCATGCTTAAAGTTCTATGAATTACACCTTAATTTTGCCGACAAATAAATAGGAACAATATGTCTTCTGATATGGTTTTCCGTTGTCGTTCTCAGATCTAACTCGATAGCCTCTCAAGATAAATGCAGTTTATGAACGGTTTATTCTTCTATGTCCCGAACACAACATAACTCAGACTCGTTAATAGAAAAATAATCATTGACATATTGGCAAGGCCTACAATATATAGCTGTAGGTTCATGATTTATTTTTTTTATATTTATGCTATCATCGTTAAATAGAGCAAAAATATTATACTATGAATAAAGTATATTTTTGTATTTGTGATAATTATCTTCCATCACTTTCACTATCAAACTTACAGTTCTCTACAGAAGATTTTAAAATTAGAGTCAAATCAGTCAACCCACGTACACTGTAGATCATAGCTTTTGATTTACGTCACACACCTGATTTAGGGCAGTTAGTGGCGCTAGCTAGTGTGCAGGTATGATATCGATGAATCTGTATTACTTTCGTACTATCTTTGTATTAAAAAATGTATTAATTATTACAAAATTTGGTCATAGATATTTATACAGTTTTCAAAATTTAAGTAACGCAACTTTTTCACTTAATCGGTTAAAAGGAGAAGTAAAAAATACTACAAAAATTACTTCGTTACAAGTAAAAAGTACGGGTACTTCGTTACAAGTAAAAGTATCGCTTCAGTACTATTTACTTGTAACGAAGTATTTTTACTTCGAACTGATGAAAAATCACCTTTACCTGCTCCACCTGTCGATTGACAGCTTAATTTCCTATTCCATCCGTCTGTGTTACTTCACAACACTGTATATATATATATATATATATATATATATATATATATATATATATATATATATATATATACATATACATATACATATACATATACATATACATATATGAAAGTATACACCTCATTATATTCGCTTTGTATTTTAGAACGAGAACACTAATTAATTTAACAATAACGTCGTAACGAGTTGATCGATGTTGTTGAAATTTACGCAACTTGACTAGCAGCCAATGCTTTGAAAACTGTCTGTCTGTCTGTCTGTCTGTCTTTTTATTGTTCCATCATTGGATTATTGGTTAAATAATTGTCAGCTTATTGAGTCATTTTATCAAATAGTTTGATAAAGTTCTTTGCATAAAGTCGTTAACGTCTTATTCCTCCAGACAATGAAATATAACTGATGAAAAATCACCTTCACCTGCTCCACCTGTCGATTGACAGCTGAATTTCCTATTCCATCCGCCTGTTTACTAGAAACTGGTGCATTTTATTTGTAATTTAGTTCTCTTTAATATAACAATTTCTGGGACACTGCAATGGATGTATTGAGGAAAGCAATTTTAACTGTGACCAGAACACTGAAGAATAAACCAAGCGAAAACTGCGCTTGTCGTAAGAGGCTTCTGAAGTTCAGAGCAAAGACAGAAGGAGACAAAAAATTAAACTACATTAGAAGTCATATTTTACCCAAGCTACAGGGTACATAATTGTGTAAGGCTTTGCCATTTTCAGGTTGAACTATTTCATCGAAGGAATGCTTGTTATGTAGCGTGGAAGCATAATGTAAATAGGATCAGCTATGTGTCTCGAACCTGCCGATTTATACAGAAAATTAATTGTAATGGCAATGATAACGTCAGTTTCATCTCTCATTTATTTTCCATCGCTGCATACAGATATTCATATAAACAGTGAGTAGGAATATGAACCTTGGACCTGCCAGTGAAGAACACGAAACAGAGATAAGATAAGTCAGCACAGGCTTCCACTCTCATACCTGGCAGAGTTAATTAATCACAGGTGAGCAGCTGTTGTGAACACAGGTATGTAATCTCCTCCAGTCTTACATAATTAATGTCAGCGGACTTGAGCTTCCATTGGCTCACGTGACTCTAAACAGATAAATATTTATATCAGCCTATAAACTGATGAAGATCTTAAAAGTCAAATCTGAAATTTTCTCTTTCCAGGCAAAACTAAAATCTTTGGTTTTGCCAAAGTTTTGCCAAATCTAAGTTTTGCTAGTATTTTAGACTTTATAAATTATTTATCACTATGGCTAACAATGCGTTTTCTTTTGCGTTCTAGTCTGAACGATCAAAAAAGTACTTCATCCCTAAACTGTCTTGTAATGGAAGAACACATTTAAGTATTGTTTGAAGATTCAGTGTGGGAGTTTATCTAATAATACACTCATCACGTTTTATCAGCACAAGAGCGTAAAACAGAATGTCTCTGAATTGCTTTCAATGCTTCAATGCTCAGTGACTTGATCAGTGACCAGGTTGAGATACTTGTTCACTTTGTATCTCTGTAGTGTAGACCAATGTTACATTACTGAACACCGAACACATTCAAAGACTATCGAGTCTAGGCGTCTACGCCTTCTCCACTCAGATGTGAGAAATTTAAGACTGAACCCCCCCCCCCCCATAACATTCGTAGTACTGACAGTATCGTCTTTCAGGTTTTTATTGGAGGTCATGTGACAAAACAAATATGTGTACACTTTAGTGTGTGTCTCTTACCTATTGTGTGCACCTTAGAGGCACTGTGTGCATTTTATGTGCACTGAATCTAACCTTTTGAACATTAGTAAAATTAAAATTAGTTCAGTGCACATAGGTGTGAAGTATTTCATAGACTTCGTTAGATAGAAAATTTATATCCTTGTATGCAAACATGAAAATATATTATATTTAAATCTTATTGTAAAATCACGAGAGGAATAGAGAAAGAGAAGAGTGAGAGATAGGTAAGAGAACGCGAGAGTGGAAGTGAGAGAGAGAGAGAGCAAATGAGAGAGAGAGAGAGAGAGAGAGAGAGAGAGAGAGAGAGAGAGAGAGAGAGAGAGAGAGAGAAGAGAGAGAGAAAGAGAAGATGAAAGAGAGAGGGAGAGAAAGAAAGAGAGAGAGCGAATCAAATCTATTGATCAATCAGCTCTCTTGCAACTACTACCAAATCTGTGATACACTTTCAAGAAATTACAAAAGGGCGAGTCCAGCTCAGGTAAGATGATGAAGTCTACAAAACAACTGTAACACTGCTTCCTATTGGCTGCCTCAATCAGCTCACTGCTCATTAATATTCATTAGAATGCAGGGCCAAGCCCCTGGGTGCCTTAGGCCTGAATATTGTATATATATATATATATATATACATGTATATATATATATATATATATATATATATATATAGATATATATATATATATATATGTATATATATATATATATATATATATATATATATATATATATATATATATCAACATGATAATAAATGTGGAGGTCAAACGAACCCAGTCCAACGAGTAGGTAAGAGGCGACTAACGTAGGTGCTGGAATAGTCCTAGTTATATGATAATGGTTTCTTCAAGACAAGCTGACCACTTCTGTGTTGAAGTTGAAGATGTTGTACGGCTTCATTGGTTGTGGTCGTCACTGCACGAGTTGTCTCTTAGTTAGACATCTTCTTATCGATTTGTTTATTGATTAATTCCACATAATTAATTTATTCATTGATTTAACTCAATTTTCAATCAGCATATTTTGGTTTTGCTCTGTTCAGCAAATATGTTTAGTTTAACACTGTTTTCTAACCCCACCACCCCACGTACACTCACAACGTCTCTAACCTTGCCCATTGAGTGGTAGAGAGAAGTAGGTATAAGTTCAGAAATCAATGGAGTCATGTGCCTAGAGAGATCACAGAGCGTGACTGTGTCGGGTTGATTGTTGTTAACTATCTGTTATTCTTACAGGTGATTATTCCGAGAGGTTTAGAAGACTAGCGACACACAGATACACAGCGACACACAGATACACAGCGACACACAGATGCACAGCGACACACAGATACACAGCGACACACAGATACTGTGTATCAAAGCTACACTGGTGTGAATCTATCACACAACGTATTCCTACTGAACGTTTGTCGGAATTATTAGCCGTGTCATTTGCCTACAAATGTGCAACACACGTGTACGCTGATAACTTGGGCTGCATATAATAGAATTCAACGCTAGCTCGCTGTAAGACGTTAAAGACATATTTAGCAAATTACTTGTCTACATGTACACTCTGTGAGCATTTATAGGCAGTTATTCTTTCCCTACAGATAATCGAATTCACAGGAATCATTTCACAGCCTCTCTGAATAGTAGTATATAATAGTAGCATTTATACAGGGACTGATTTTCTGAATTTTGGAATTTGCACCGTTTTTGGAACTCTCTTTGCTAGCCGGCTTGATTTTGTCTCAAAAGTGTTCAATGTTGTCATTAATGACTGTAGCACTGTAATTGTTGCTATGTTATGCTATGCGTGTAGGTCTTGTATTTAATTAGGAATTATTATTATTAAGGAATTATTTAATTAGGTCTCAGGAAATTTAGAGTTAAATTTAACGTTTATTTCACATCTGTATGTCCCTGCGAGCGTCTTTAAATAGTAAAATAGTTTCACTTATTTTATGCCACATTATATTGCAGGACAATAAACTGAACAGTAACTAATTTACTACACGAGAAACAGAAGCGTAACTTATAACCGAGGAGACCGGAGTTTTAGCCACACGATGGAAGGACTGCGCGAGAGACCTAAAGCGAGCATAGGATCCATCCTTCAGTCCATGGACAGGACTGAGAACAGTCCGGTCACTGTGGAGGTCAAGGCCAACCACTACCTCAACTACTTCAGCAGCAACAACAACAACAACAGCACCACTAAGATGGACGAGAAGAAGGAGGAAGAGATGAGGAGAGAGAATGCCGTTGACGTGTCTAATAACTATTACGACCTCGTCACTGATTTCTATGAGTATGGGTGGGGGGAGGGGTTCCACTTCGCGTCCCTGAGGTCAGGCGAGTCACGTGATCATTCGTTCTCCAGATATGAGTACATGCTCGCCCTAAAGCTGCAGCTAGAGACTGGAGACAGGGTGCTGGTGAGTGTCTATCAATCAATCAATCAATCAATCAATCAAGCCTGGAGACAGGGTGCTTGTGAGTGTCCATCAATCAATCAATTAATCAATCAATTTATCAATAAAGCCTGGAGACAGGGTGCTAGTGAGTGTCTTTCAGTCAATCAATCAATCAATCGAGCCTCGAGACAGAGTGCTAGTGAGTGTCTATCAATCAATCAATCAATTAATCAATCAATCGAGCCTCGAGACAGGGTGCTTGTGAGTGTCTATCAATCAAATAAATTAATCAATCAATCAAGCCTCGAGACGGAGTGCTAGTGAGTGCCTATCAATCAAATAAATAAATAAATCAATCAATCAATCAAGCCTCGAGACAGGGTGCTTGTGAGTGTCTATCAATCAATCAATTAATCAATCAATCAGTCAATCAATAAATCAGTCAATCAGTCAATCAATCAAGCCTGGAGACAGGGTGCTAGTGAGTGTTTATCAATCTATCAATCAGTCAGTCAGTCAATCAGTCAATTAGTTAATCAATCAGTCAATTAACAAATCAGTCAAGAAGTCAGTCAGTCAATCAGTCAGTCAGTCAATCAGTCAGTCAATCAGTTAAGCAGTCAGTCAGTCAATCAATCGGTCAGTCAGTCAATCTATCAATCAATCTATTAATCCATCAATCAGTCAGTCAGTTAGTCGATCAGTCTATCAATGATCAATCAATCAATCAAGTAATAAATGTAGCGTTATATGTAGATAAGCATGGCCACTATAAGATATTGAAAATGTTTGAATTGCGTTGCGCGCTGCATTAGAATGTTCCATGCGCTCAACAATAAACCATTTGAACTATGTGAACTATGTGAACTATATGTACTATGTGAACTATAACTCAACTATAGGCCTATGCATGACGGTGGAATAAAATATTAAATACAATCAATCAATAAGAATTTAACGTCCGATTCCTCGCCATAAAACAATGTCAGGGACGTCTCTTGCAGACTACACAAACAGGTGCCAAAGCACCACATGATGACGACTGAGTACACAGAGACCACAAGAGAAAGCGAGATCAAAACAGTGCAAGTCCAAGATCCAAGGCAAGCGGGTAAAAATTTAGACCTATGGCGGAAAGAGATGGGTTTTTAGCTTGCCAAGGAAAGTACCAATTCAATTACAAGATCGAAGGTCTTGTGGCAGAGAGTTCCATATTGTGGGAGCAGAAAACCTGAAGGAGAGGCTGTTCATGGCAGATTTAATGTTTAGTACAGTGAGAAGGCTCTTACTAGAGGAACGAAAACTTCGAGACGGTTGATAAATAAAAATTTTTGATTATCTTTTATTTGGGAGCTGTGGTTAGAAACACGAGGTTTGCACTCATTGGTTGAACGTTTAATCACGTGTTGTTGTGTTTAGTCAAGCGAGGTATAGCTTTAAGTTCAACACCCCACCTGTAAATATACCACCCCCACTCCTACCTGTCTAACAGCCCACCCATATCACTAATAACCGTAAATACTGTCGTTATATTACCCTTACCCCCTCACCTGATTGTCTCAAAACTGTCACCAGCACCAGTCATAGAACTTCTTCCCTCACTTTTGAGCACCTGCTACTCGAGCTCTTGAAGTCGAACTCTTGTGTCATTGTTGAAAAATAAACATATTATCTATCTATCTAACTGTGTGTTGTTTTCTGCTCTGATGTCCCACTAAAAGTCACGGTTTCCTCACTAAACTTTGTAAAATATCCTATTCTAAGCCAACGAGAGATAAACACACTATTGCGGGTCTTTAATCCCCCCCCCCCCCCTACAACTTTTAGACTTAAGTTACTCGTGCCACACAGCAAACAAGTGATTGTTAGTCTAGAGGTGAGACACTCGCTTTGTGTGTTAGTGGTTCTGGGTTCAAATCACGCATCATTTATTTCCTGCACAATTGTTTTATTGTTGTTTTATTGTTTTATCGAATGTTTTTTGCGATATACGTGTATTATATGTTTTGTATTGTAGGCTTCTAGCTATAGATACGTAAGATTTGTTATAGTCTGCTGTATTGAATGTATTGTATATTACGGTATTGTATTGGATTAACCCGTCTTGTCGCTCGTGTGTCCGGGTTGCTGAAGAATTGACCAATCGTAGACTGCACAAGTCGTAAAAGGCGGCAAAGCACTATATATAAATCAACGTCAGACTTGGCACTACCTTAGTGAGTGCCTTGGCTCCTGAAATTGCTACAAAATTTTCTTAAATTTATGGAAAAGTTTCTCTTCCTCAGAGAGGAGTGGAGAGTCTATTAGTTGAATCATATCCTTACCCTAGCTAAACTGGGATTCAACGCAAGATGATGATGTGACGACTGTATTGCATTGTATTGTATTATAACTCTGTATTTAGTACTGCACTGTATTGCAGCGCTGTACTAGTATTGCACTGTATTGCAGCGCTGTATTTAGTATTGTACTGTATCGTAGCGCTGTATTTAGTATTGCACTGTATTGTAGCGTTGTATTTAGTATTGTATTGTGACGACAGGACGTTGGGTGTGGTATTGGAGGCCCTGCTCGCACTATTTCTCTCTTCAGTGGAGCCAGTGTTGTCGGCATCAACTGCAATGAGTATCAGTTAAAGAGAGCAAAGGCTCTCACTGAAGAAAAGCAACAACAACATCTCGTCTCCTTCAAAAACGTACGATCAGTCAAACAGTTAATTTGGTAATTTACATGCAGATCCTACTGTCAGTTAGCGTTGTCGCTCTGTTTTTCTCTCTGACGCTCTCACTCTCTCTCTCTCTCTCTCTCTCTTTCTATCTATCTATCTATCTATCTATCTCTCTCTCTCTGTCTCTCTCTCGCTCTCTTGCTCAGTGTACTGCCTCTATTGTCAGGTTCATGACAAAAAATTCCCCCGCAGTATTCTAGCCCCTGCTATTCTCTTCACATCAACATGTTAATTAAGTTATCAAATCATCCAGCATCACAAGTCTCAGTCTTCCTCTAACTTTATTTCATATCATTTTGTTTTCATTCATCTGTAACAGTCTCGGTTTGACTGGTCTCTATTGACATGTAATTAGTGGAATAGAACAATCCTGTAATATAAGATTTTTTAACTAATTTAAATATTAATTATTTTAATATATATTTGATGACTGACTGATTGATTGATTTACTGCTTGATTGACTGATTTATTGATTGATTGATTGATTGATTGATTTACTGATTTATTGATTGATTGATTGATTGATTGATTAATTGATTGATTTATTGATTGATTTATTGATTTATTTATTTATTTATTTATTGATTAACTGATTGACTGATTGATTGATTGATTTATTGACTGACTGATTGATTGATTGATTGATGGATTTATTTATTGATTTCTTGATCGATCGATCGATTGATCGACTGACTGACTGACTGATTGACTATCAGGAGGACTTCCATTCTCTCACATTCGCCTCAGCTAGTTTCGACAAGGCCTATGCTATAGAGGCGACGTGTCACGCACGGGACCTACTAAAGGTCTATCAGGAGCTCTATCGGGTGCTCAAGCCTGGAGGAAGATTCGCTTCCTACGAGTGGGTCATGACTGACGCCTTCAACCCTGATAACCCTCGACATCGCAAGCTAAAGGCTGACATACTCGTGCGTGGCTCTCTCTCTCTCTTTCTCTCTCTCTCTCTCTCTCTCTCTCTGATTTATGTGAGATTTACAACACAACGAGATTGATGTTATCATGGATGTAGAGCTGTTTGTAGGTTTCGATAGAGACGTTCCTGGCATCAAACTCGTATGAGGGAATAAACGTTAAATCTCGTCAAATGTTCAGTCCTACTCTCTTCATACGAGCTCATTTTAGAGATAACTGATGCAAGTAGACATCACTGGTGAACACAGGCAATGGAGCCCATGATGTACATACTGTATACTTCTTCTCCACGTCTATCATTGTGAAAAATCTCACATTAACTCTACTTTTCTATTGTATTGATAACCTGCAACGTTTTGTGTCATTCTCTCTCTCTCTCTCTCTCTCTCTTTCTCTCTCTCTCTCTCTCTCTCTCCCTATCTCTCTCTCTCTCTCTTCTCTCCCTCTCTCTCTTCTCTCTCCCTCTCTCTCTCTCCCTCTAGTTCTCTCACTTTCTCACTCTATTTCTCTCTCTCACTCACTCTCTCTCTCTATTTCTCTCTCTCTCTGAGAATTTCTTTATAATGCTTATTAAACTCTATTATAGTGTTATCTTATCCTACCACTCTACGACAACACCGAGCGCTGTGATTGTTGTTGTAGGAAGGCGATGGTCTATACGACGTGGTGAGTATCAAACAGCTTCATGATGTTATAAAACACTCTGGTTTTGAGCTGATCGAGGCCACGGACCAGGCCCTCAGCTCGGAAGTTCCCTGGTTCAGCGTGCTGGAGGCCCGGTGTACCCTCAGGGACCTCAAGTCCACAGCTGTGGGGCGGTGGCTGACCCACCTCATGCTCGTGGGCCTGGAGACGGTGGGGCTCGCCCCCCGGGGCTCCGTCAAGGTCCACAGGATGCTCTGCAAGGGCGCGGACGGGTTATCGGCGGCAGGGCGGGAGGGTATCTTCAGTCCTATGTACCTGGTCGTGCTGAGAAAACCTCTCTAGTGATAACATAGTGTGATAACATGTGTTATCAGAGCGGTGTGATAGCATGTGTTATCAGAGAGGTGTGATATCATGTGATATCAGAGAGGTGTGATAACATGTGAACTGTTATCAGAGAAGTGTGATAACATGTGTACAGTTTGTCAAAAGATCTGATTATCATGTGAACAGTTTATCAAAGAGATGTGATAGCAGTTGAACTATTGTCAGAAGGAATCTGCTATACCGCTCCACAGGGACTAAGCCTTATATCTAGCACTACTACGTGCAGTCAGGTAAGAATTGAACTTGAATGACAGCAAGTGAGAGAGACAGCTACCCACGCACGATGTTTACAGGATCTCTCAACAGATATATCATGAAAAAGTCACTGAGAGATATATAACATTATACAAGATTCTGACCTTCCATTCTAGGAATGAATGGATGAATGAATGAATGAATGAGTGAATGAATATTCATTCATTCATTCATTTATCCATTCATTCCTAGAATTCTCTCAATCAAATAGTACAACTCAACCGATCTACCAACATTAAAATTGTAATTAGCAAAGATACATATAATGATTTGTCGCTTTGTTAAGTTTGATAGTTTTTTCCATTTGTTGAATTAAACCATGCATGTTATGCATGTTACAATTACACTCAATCACTATAGTAATGTTTAATTATTACGCACTTTAACGTTTATTACTGCTTAAGTAAAAGGTATATGTAACTTTAATTAGTCTAACTAAATTTATCGCGTAAATTTTAGATATTTATTGTATTTTATTCACTGCATGCATTCCACAATCGTTTATTAATACCGCTTAATTTCTCTCACTCTCTTTACACAATTCCTTGATCTCTATTTGTACCTTTCTACGTTGGTTTTAAATCTCAAGAAGAGACCGTGCATGCTATAGTTATGTTAATTACTGTTTTTGCACTGCAGATCTCATAAAAGTCTTCTATGTTGTTAGTTAAATATAACAGTTAAGCACATAAATTAAATGCATAAAATAACGCTCGGTGACCATCTTTCTTTAGAAATGAACTCTCTTTAAACTGATTTGTTAGCTATGGAAAATGAACTGCCTATAAACTCGCATATTTCTGTAGAAATTAATTGTCTTCACAACTTTACATCATTTTCTGCTATTTTTGTAAAAGTTAATGATAACGTCGTTAAAATAGATTTTCTACCAAAGACGTAATTGCTCATCATTGCTGTATGAACCTGTATTTGTCGAGTCGTACAGTTGTTCCTGGATAACTTTTGTTGTAATAATCACTCAGTAAATACACAGAATACAATAGAGGACACCACTTGAGTGGTGTCAAACATTAAGCTTGTGTTTTGTCCAAAACTTAAAATCTGACTACTTTTAATAAATATCCCTTTGCTATGTCCTAAGTTGCATTTAACTTGTATATGTCCCGTAGCCTAGGACTACGCTACTGATCTTAGAAAACAGTGGCTTATAGCCTCTGTTTTTTATCCAGCACTAAATCTATTACAAAATTTGAATTTCCAACATTTATAAACTCTAAACAAATGTTATACACTTTATACTGTCTCTACATACTGTCCATGTATGCTGTCTTGACTCTTTACAAATTGTTTACAAGGATTATAGCGTCTATAGAACTTCTAAGATCACCTTAGAGCTAATACGTAATTTATCGCGATGAGTCAACACCGAACATATTCCGAGTATCTGGTTTGGAATTGCACTAAGGTTGAATGGCTGTTCCCATCATTTCATTTAGTTACATTAATAAGCATAATATCTATAATATTCTGTTTTAAAAAAACTTAGTAACCCTCGCATATTCTGGAGGGGGCAGAAATAACACTGCGGGGCCACCCCCCCCCCACTCCCTATCCCTTGGCGCCGGGCCTGAGCATCGATTAAACTAGAGAAAGTAGAAAAGACACCAAGTCAACCCCGTTGAGGCCAAGTCCACAAGTCAACAAATCTGTTGCCACCTGGTGGTCAATTGTGATTAAGATTATATTTTTCTATAATTCAGTTTCATTCACCAGATGTCAGCAAAAACTCATAATTATATCTAGTTTTTTTGTAGAATTTAATTAAATCTGCTCAAGTTTTGAAAAGGATAAGTTGAAATAAATTTCATTCAATTTTAATTCTAATTTGTGCAAATACTTACAATTGGTTTTTTTTGCTAATTAGAAGTATACGTAATAATAGGGCCACTCTAGTGACACTGCGATCGGTTAAAAGCTTGTTTAGACACCGTGAATCACTGGGCTGGCTTAGTCGATTGGTTACATCGTGCATTTGTTTACCTCTTGGTCTCGTAATGAAGAGCATTATCCTAAACCATCGGCGCCGTCCGGTCCCAAGTTTTGTTGTTTAAAATCTTTTTCTTCTTTTTCTTCAATTTATTCTTCTTCTTCTTCTTCTACTTCTTCTTCTTTTTCTTCAGTGCACGGCTAAATGGCGTGTTCAAGGTACATATTCATACTCAAAGTCTGCTTTCTCGCGCCATAAGAGCACTCCTTTGATCAACAAGTTAATCCCTTCACAAAGTCTATATCTTATCTATACCTTATGTAGCCTATAACTTGGGAAAAGTATGGCTTCTGAGGTAGTTTCCCGTTGCCTTCCTCAATTAGATGGATTAATTAACATTTAATCCCGGGAGATAATATTTCATGGTGAGGTGGGTCCCCTCTTGTCATCCTCAGTTCCTACTTAATCGTCTCTTACGTACACGCAGCAGATTGTTTGCGGTTGCCTTATTCTGCAGTGGTCCAACCACACCCGAGGACAACTCTGGGAAATTATTAAAATCCTTAACAATTAAAGATACCCCGTCATAAAATACTCAACCATTATAATATCGAGGACTTTTTAATATCAACTATTGAAATCATTGTAAAGTTCGCAGTGGCGGATCCAGGGGGTGGCCCAGGGGGCCCGGGCCCCCCCTTAGGCCCTACGATAAAAAATTTTAAACTATATTTTCATTGTTTCTTTGCGATTTATAGGTGTAAATATGTTTTAAGGGAGAGAGAGAGAGAGAGAGAGAGAGAGAGAGAGAGACATACGTTTATTTCGACAACAAACATCAGTGTAAAGTCACATACATACAAAATGTACAAAAAGAGAAATAAAAGTGCACGATTACAACATAATCAATGATGCAAAATTAAAACACTTCACACTTAAAATTAAAACCATCCCAATACCATTCAATCGGTCCCTAGTGAGAGCATTGCTCTATCTAGCTAGTCGCCGATATGGTATGGGAAAGTGCTTCTATCAGAATAGTTTACCAGTTCTTGAATAAAAAAGATTTATATAGGATACTAAAATTATATACATTTCTAGCCGTTTTTATGGAATCGGGTACACTATTCTATATTTGAACACTAGAAAAAGTAATCGAGTTAAAAATTTTAACATTGCAATGAAAATACAAATAGTTAGTTTGTGACAGTCTAGTCTCATACTCATGATTAGCAGTTCTGTTGACAAAATATTCTTTATTAATATTGCTATCACATTGAATATATTTGTATGTTAGTTTACCAATTGCTAATTTAAATAATAAATTAACAGGAAGTACATTAAAATTTTGATGTAATTCTTTAACATTGCAAAATTTATTTTAATCTTGAAGATTTCTTAGCACCTCATTCATTGCAACTTGTGATGGATGCAACATCGATCGACTGTTATTGCCGTATATTTCAATACCATAACTAATACGTGAATAAATAAGTGCGTGAAATAACTTTAAGCGACAATTAATGGGTAAGAATTGTTTACTGATTGCGTCACGTCCCGAAGAAGGCGGGGCGTAAGTAAAAATGTGTACACTGTCCAAAAAAAAATTTCGGGCCCCCCCTTAAAAAATTTCTGGATCCGCCCCTGAATGTTCGTCTAGTAAATAACGCGATATCGAATTCAAAGTCCTTGTCGTGGCGTTCCTTATGAAATTAACAACTAAATTCATCAGTGAATTCATCATCATATCCAATGCAGTTTATGTGCCAGACTCTCAGAGACACTGGAAGTCTCAAAGTTTACTTTTATTTCAACACAGCTCAGCTGCAAAATTAAAAATTATACGTTTGGAGCAGGAATAATATAAACTGAAGTAAAGAGAAGCCCGGATAGATCATCAGAAGCCTCGAGGATTGTTTGTTGTCAAGCGTCACGCTCTGTGTCAAACAGAACAATGAGAGTGGGGGAAGGGGTTACCTGCTTAACCCCCCTTAAAACCCCCCTTAACCCCTATGTAGTGAGACAGAGAGAGAACCATGATCATTTATTGAATCAAAAACACATACTGAATCAAAATATACACAAAGCGCAATAACAGTGAAACAGTAATATAAATTATAAGTAACATCAGTTTGTACTGAACGGACGTGTTGAGCAATACTAAATTACTAATATTGTATTACTTTTATAACGTTAAACTAACGACAGCTTCCTCACCCGAGTGTTTAAGTGAGGGCGCCACACTACGACAGCCCAGGTTAAGAGCTGAACTAATCCATTGAGAGCTGAGGGTTGGCTTAGTCTATTGGTTACTTCGCTCTAATCTTTGGTTGATCAACAGGCCCCTAACCTGTCTCGTGGGTTCGAATCCCACTGTGACTCAAACCAATGACGCAGTCCAATCTTTTTGCTGTTACCATAAATTAAGACATCGCCTAATAAACTGCATCATCCAATCAAACAGCTCTACACTCTACAGTATCAGAGTTACAGGATATCAACTGAGGGCAATTTAAGTTTTGATAAGTCTACGTTATATTTTGTGTGGAATATTTTTGTCGATAGGAGACCCAGTGATTAGATTGTGAGTGAAAACAAGTAGAAATATTTAGTAGAAGCTTAGAGGACATTTCTCATTGAGGTGTGTATGATCAACTGTCTCCCGGGGACAGGAAGTAAATATGACTGATGATGATGATGATGATGATGTGGGTTTGTAAATGAATAGAGGGATCGATTCAGTGCTGCTATAAATCAGACATTTTCATCTCCATAGCAACGCTTGATATAGCGCTGTTTGACCGGTTATAAGCGGTTCTATATTGTCATAACTCTGCATAGCTCTTTAGATCTTTAATCAATCCATACAAGTCTCGTTCTCTCCGTACAGCTCCAACAAAGAACAACTTTAATGCCCTATGGCGCATTATCAATTATTACTATTACAAATTATTATATTATTAGATTCACAAAGCTACATAGAATTTTATGGTTTTAAATCCTGACCGACTTATTGATTACTGATTGACTATTGACTTATCTACACAGGTGTGCTTGAGCACGTGTTAATCAACGCGCAGGTAAAGCTGCTTTAGTTTCAACAGGCGTCACGTGACGTCGCTTTGTTTGGCTCACGATTCACTCCCAGCAAGCGATGCTTTATTTATCTTCCACACTGCATAACGTACTATTCATTATAGCTAACCTCAAATCAATTAAATTTGTTACAGACTGAAGAATGGTTTGATTTACTTTCTTATGAATTTGGTAATAACTTATGTTACACATGAAATTTGTAGTTAAAAATAAATTAGTAGGCAAGTTATTTATTCAAAAAGACTAAAATTTAACTATTTTAAAGTTTTTAAATAAGTTTTTGAAAGTCCACATTTATACCCTAAAGATCAAACGAAATTATACGATTTAGTATTTCAATCCATGACAACAACGATCTCTGTGTTTCTCTATCAATAGTCCATGACAACAACGATCTCTGTGTTTCTCTATCAATAGTCCATGACAACAACGATCTCTGTGTTTCTCTATCAATAGTCCATGACAACAACGATCTCTGTGTTTCTCTATCAATAGTCCATGACAACAACGATCTCTGTGTTTCTCTATCAATAGTCCATGACAACAACGATCTCTGTGTTTCTCTATCAATAGTCCATGACAACAACGATCTCTGTGTTTCTCTATCAATAGTCCATGACAACAACGATCTCTGTGTTTCTCTATCAATAGTCCATGACAACAACGATCTCTGTGTTTCTCTATCAATAGTCCATGACAACAACGATCTCTGTGTTTCTCTATCAATAGTCCATGACAACAACGATCTCTGTGTTTCTCTATCAATAGTCCATGACAACAACGATCTCTGTGTTTCTCTATCAATAGTCCATGACAACAACGATCTCTGTGTTTCTCTATCAATAGTCCATGACAACAACGATCTCTGTGTTTCTCTATCAATAGTCCATGACAACAACGATCTCTGTGTTTCTCTATCAATAGTCCATGACAACAACGATCTCTGTGTTTCTCTATCAATAGTCCATGACAACAACGATCTCTGTGTTTCTCTATCAATAGTCCATGACAACAATAACCTCATTAAAAAACAGGTTTGTTTAAAAATTAAGCAGCTTACGAGAGCGCCTAATTGTCGCTATAATTATTTCTCTCTCCCTCCCTCTCTCTCCCTCTCTCCCTCTCTCTCGCTCTCTCTCTCTCTCTCTCTCTCTCTCTCTCTCTCTCTCTCTCTCTCTCTCTCTCTCTTTCCATCTCTCTCCCACTGCTCTCAGCAGACCGCTACAAATGTGTGTTCGAGTCCGAGCAAAGACTGGAGACAGAAGTGCCTTTCTGCTGTAGTAGCCTCCGCATTGTAGTTCATTATATGATCATTGCACGGTAACGTGAAGATATAAAAATGGTAGATTATTCTCTGCAACTTTGAATTCAACAATAAAAGGACAGCTGTAGAAAGAGCCTTAGAAGCTGCAGGTAAGCTGTCTCAGCAACTGCAGGTAAGCTGTCTCAGCAGCTGCAACAGTCTCAGCAGCTGCAGGTAAGGTCTCTCAGCTGCTGCAGCAGTCTCAGCAGAGATGAGTGGAGCACGGAGCAGTTGAAGCGTGGAGTGAGGGAACACGCTGGATAGAGACAGCGCTCAGGTAGAGAGCTCTCTCTAGTCTGACAGATCTGTGTATAAAATCCGCTCTCATGACTATAAGTACACTGGCTTTCAATCTATGCGCTTCGTATCTGTCTGAGTCAATCATTTCGATAGATGTAGAGATTTGTAGCAGATGTTATTATTTATAAGTAGGTGTATAATCTACATGTATGTAAGCATAGTAGTTAAGCTTCGTAACAGAACAATGATTAATTTCTGATTCCTGGTCAGCAGTTTATAGTCAGAGACGTTCTAGCTAGGATCAGAATCCTTGGCCTACTGTTTATCAGATAAATGCGCTATCTACTAGGTCATTCAATCGAGTCCTTATTAAAGCTTATCATCGATAAAAATAAAACAGAAAATATTTTATCAAATCATAGCAAACTATTACAAATAGATTAACTTGTTAGGGGCCTACGTAGGACTATTATCTTCATGTACTAACCTCATGTACTAATGTGTAGTATCATGTGCTAATTTTTCTCTCATAGCGAAGTAAAATTCGTAGTCTTTTATTAACTGAGCTACCTCATCCCACGAAAATATCAGAATAAAACTGATATTATTTGTAACATCTCAATCATGAACATGAATTTTAATAAGAATTATAAAACAAGTTTACAATAAATCAAGCTTTTAGAGACCAATGAGTTATTATATAATAAAGACAATAAATCAAGCTTTTAGAGACCAATGAGTTATCATAGACTGGACTGACTCGTCAAAACTGATCGACTCATGAGAGAGAACACCAGGAGGCGCCTCTCTCCTCTCAGACACTTCATGGAATCTAATCTGGATGATCTAAAGAGCGCGGGATTTTGGCGGGGGGTGGTGGCTGAGGGGTTGGGAACCCTTATTCTCGTTCTCATAGGTTGTGGGGTGTGTCTTCAGGGATTTGACCCCCACCCAACTCATTCAGTTCTGGAAATTTCTTTCACATTTGGTTTGGTAGTGGCAACGCTTGTTTGGATATTTGCTCATGTAAGTGGTGGACACATCAACCCAGCCGTTACGATAGGTCAGTAAGTGCTTAAAACCTGTTAATGTTAATAGTAATAATAGTAGTAATAATAATAATAATAATAATAATAATAATAATAAGAGAATAAGAAGAATAAAAAGAAGATGATGATAAAAAACAAGAAGCAGCGACAGGCTTTACGTTCTCCCTATTACTTCTTGTGGGTTATTTTATGCAACGAGGCAACTTGAGTGGCTGTTTGTTACCGTTTAGGAGCGAAAACTTGCGAACTTTACATTTGCCTTTGCGGTCATGAAGTCGATGCTTTAGGTCTCTACGGCCTCTCCTGCAAAAACGCAGTTCAGTTAGTATGTCTCGCCATCACAATTTAAATGACATACTATGGCGAGCCCTTTCGCGGGCATCCTTTCCTCGAAGGAACCAAGCGCGTTGTCCAGATCAGACAGCAAGCGTCCGGACGGAATAACTTTAGTGCCCTGGTGCAACGGTAAATGTGCCGTATGGGACGTCATGGTCATTGACACTATGGTAAATTCTTTTCTGAATACAGCTTCAGTCACTGCCAGTGGAGCTGCTAAATTTGCCGCATCTAGGATGCATGAGTAAGTACCGAGATCTGACCTTATGGTATTCGTGGGGCCATTGAAACAATGGCCCCACGAATTCCGATGGAGCTGACTTCATTAATGGCATATGCTGCTTCAGCAATTCTTATAAGCAACTAGACGACCTCTAGTAGCCGGGCGTCGATTCACCACGTATTGCTTAAATCGTTTTTAATCAAAACCCGGGTTCTCTATACCCGAGGTAAATTTTAAATAATTAAACAATATACAATAAAAATAATTCAAATAATAATAAACCTGACACTAGGTCTTCTTTTTGTTGTTATTATGCACTCAGGTGTGCTTCTAGATATTGCTGTTATCAGGTATGCTGATAGCACGACGGATCAGCCTAGCCCGGTCTATTCTCTACTTGTTGTTGTTGTTGTTATCAGGTATGTTGATAGCACGACGGATCAGCCTAGCCCGGGCTATTCTCTACATATTCGCGCAGTGCGGGGGTGCTGTGCTAGGGGCCGCCCTGCTGGCAGGCCTCACCCCCCAGACCCTGAGGGGCAGCCTAGGGGTGAGCGGGCTGAGCGAGCACGTGGGTCCAGGGCGGGGCTTCGTGATAGAGCTGCTGATCACGGGTGTGCTCGTGCTGACTGTGTTCTCATCCACTGACAACAAGAGAACAGATCTGAAGGGCTCGGCACCCCTCACCATAGGCCTAGCTGTCACTACTTGTCACCTCTTCGCTGTGTGTGTCTCTCTCTCTCTCTCTGTATCTGTCTCTCTCTCTCTCTCTCTCTCTCTCTCTCTCTCTCTCTCTCTCTACATGTATACAGTATTCCCATCTCTTTCTATTTTATAATGTTTTCTCATTTGCTTTTCTCTACACTGTACAGGACGACCTATCCTCATGTATATTGATGCTCGGGACTTTTACATCTTTAAATGTTTATCATGAGAGATTTCCACAGTAATTCATTGTAACAACTTTACCAAATTTATTGATTGATTGACTGTTTGATTGATTGATTGATTGATTTATAGATCAAATACACTGGCGCCAGTATGAACCCAGCAAGAAGCTTTGGACCGGCTCTGATCATGAATCAATGGCACAATCACTGGGTTACCTCTCTCTCTCTCTCTCTCTCTCTTTCTCTCTTTATCTCTCTCTCTCTTTCTCTCTCTCTCTCTCTCTTTTCTCTTTATTTCTGTATCTCCCTCCCTTTTTTCTCTCTCTCTCTTCATCTTTCAGAATATCTCTCGGTTTCTCTCGATCTATTTGATAATTTGATTGGCACTCCGTTCATTACCATTTAGATTGCTCGAGTCTTGATTTTTTGGATGATTAATTGATTGATTTATTGATAGATAGATAGATAGATAGATGGATGGATGGATGGATGGATGGATGGATGGATGGATGGATGGATGGATGGATGGATGGATGGATGGATGGATGGATGGATGGATGGATGGATGGATGGATGGATGGATGGATGGATGGATAGATAGATAGATAGATAGGATAGATAGATAGATAGATAGATAGATAGATAGATAGATAGATAGATAGATAGATAGATAGATAGATAGATAGATAGATAGATAGATAAATTTATTGATTGAACGATGACTGATTAAATGTTTAACGGATTGGTTGGTTGGTTGACTGATTAATTTATTGATTGATGGGTTGATTGATTGATTGATTGCTTGATTGATTGATTGAATGATTGATTGATTAATTGATTTATTTATTGATTGATTGACTGATTGATTGATTGACTGATTAATTTATTTATTGAATGATGGACTGACTGATTAATTTACTGATTGATTGGTAGATTGATTGATTGATTGATTATTTTATTGATTGATTGGTTGATTGATTGATTTATTGATAGATTGGTGATTGATTGATTGATTGACTGATTAATTTATTGATTGATTAGTAGATTGATTGATTGATTAATTTATTGATTGATTGGTTGATTGATTTATTTATTTATTAATAGATTAGTTGATTGATTGATTTATTGATTGATTTATTGATTGACTGATTGATTGGTTGATTGATTAATTGATTAATTAATTGATTGATTGTTTGGTTGATTAATTAATTAATTAATTGATTGATTGATTGATTGATTGACACAGATCTACTGGTGTGGGCCTATCCTAGGAGGGATCCTGGCCGCTATCTCCTATGAGACGCTGCTGGCGGCCAACGCCTCCATGCACAAGACCCGGGCCTACCTGCTCACTAGCGCCTACGACCCGACCAGCTTCGACCACTCGACCCACTCGACTGAGGGTCGGACCCGAGGCGTGGTGAAGAGTCCCAGCAGCGACACAGAGCAACAACAACTAGACGAGTCCCTTATCACTACGATACGAGTTGATAAGAAGTCTCTAGAACTCTGATAAGAAATCTCTAGAACTCTGATAAGAAATATCAATAACTCTGATAAGAAATATCTAGAACTCTGATAGAGGCATCATTAATCATTACAGCACGTGCTGATAAGAAATCTCTAGAACTCTGATAAGAAATATCTAGAACTCTGATAGAAATATCTAGAACTCTGATAGAGGCATCATTAATCACTACTGCACGTGTTGTTAAGAATATCTAGAAGTCAATCCCGTGATAGAGGCACCGTCAATCACCATATGGGTTCAGAAGTAACTTTTTCATTGTCTCGATGAGTTAAACATTTTAAATCGACCTGACTATCGAACATTCTACCGATATGTGCCTGTTTTCAGTGTAACTTAGGTTTTTTTACTCTATTCTACTAGTCTTCAATAATGTGTAGTAGAATTTGGCCTTATTGCATGCTGTAAATCTCTCTTAGACTCTTTGTGAATTTTGTTGCTTTATTTTGCACCGTATGATGTAGTACAGTAAATATTTGTAAACATGTTATTCATAGATTTCATTCAAGTTCATTGTCTTGCAGTTTGCTTTTATTGTTTTACAAACACTTAGCCAAATACTATATGAATGTAGTATTTTATTATCACAAGTCTTATATTAAAACTAGATAATGTCCCTTACAAAGCTTACAAAGGTAAACGCTATAAAGCCAAATTTCAAGTATGTTTCCGTCCTATGTTTCCGGCCTATGTTTCCGTCTCTACACATCATATGACTATATAGCATGTCAGTGACGGGAACATATTTGAACCCTGCGCCTGCTGATCCGCCGTCGAACAACTTACCAACAAACCAATTTGAAAGCATTGTCTTAGCTTTATCTCTCATCAGCATTCCGCCAAGTAGCAATTCTAAGGTAATTAATATAATGTATATAATATATATTCGTATTATCAAAGCATGCTTTCATGCTCCTTAAAGATCTTGAGCACTCCATAGATCACATAGGCCAATAGGAAAAATATGGCTTCTGCGATGGTTTCCCATTGCCTTCATCGGTTCTTGCTTAGTCGCAAGCTCTTACGACACACGCAGTTAAAAGTTGGTCTATTCTTAAGTGGCATTGTCATAACACGCGGAATTCTAATTTTGCATGCATGAAAAGTATATCCTTTACAATTAAAAGTTTGACGATTTCATTGTCAAGGTCGACTGGTGTAGCCAATGGAAAATAAGTAAACAGACGCTATAGCCAATGGAAGATAAGTAAATAAACACTGGATAGTGAAGGTTGAAAGCGGTTTGTTAATGTAAAATGCACTTTTTGCATTTTTGATCTCTAAACGTTCATTTTAAATGCACAAAATAATCGCTTTCAATGTATTATTTCTCATTAGAAGATAAAAATATGGCAAATAGCTTTGCCGCAGGATGTAATCATCCACTTCAACGGGATAAATGACAATGCAAATGCCAAATTAAGTAACATTTTATAATATTTCTAGTTTCTATCACTATGTCCAATGCATTGTTTGTCCACAATAGACTGTCAGCTGTAGCCTCGTCGCATGAACCGAAACGTAATGACTTCTATGCCCAAATAATTATTCGCCTATATCTTATATAATAAACAAGTTCTGTGTGTCTATCTGTCAGTCTGAAGTATCTCTGAGCGTCATAACGCTGGCGACGCTCGCACGATGGATAAATTTCTTAATATATAAATAATTAGGCTTACTTGTATAGCAGCTCTATCTTCCGACACAAACTGGAAGACAGCTATAGGTAGGCTATAGTGAAAGGTAAACTTGACTAAGAGACATAATCGAAGAAAGTGTCAACAAGTATAAAGGGTTAGATCGAGAAGAGTAGCCTACGGCTGTGAATGGCAGGTAATTGCGCATTCTTATCAAATTATTGAAGACTCAGAAATGAAATTTTTTCTTTCAAAACCGAAAGAAGAAATTATGCTAGGCATTGCTATCACTAAATCACAAACAGTCAATTTCCCGTAAAAGTGTGACGATTCGCTGACAAGGTTGACCGATATAGCCAATAGGAAATAAGCAAATATAGCCACTAAAATGTGAAGGTCGGACGCAGTGTGCTGATAAACAAATGCTGTAGCCTGTTTTTGTATTGTCGATCCTAGCAGTTTGACTTTAAAAGTACAAAATTTTCAATTTTCAATGAAAAAAGTTTTCAATGTGTTTCTTTCTTATAGGAAGATAGGAAATAATTGTTAATTTTATGCCTCCCAGCGGTTTGTAATCATCAGCTTCTACGGTGTAATTGCTAATATAAATGTCATGCAATTTAAGGAACAATTTATAATTTTTCTTGAAATTTATCATTGTGTTCAAATGCATTGTTTCGAAACAAACTGTAGCGAATCAGCTGTAGCGTCATCACCTTAACTGTGACTTATATCAATCAATCAATCAGTCAGTAAATCTATCAATCAATCAATCAATCAATCAATATATCAGTCACTTAATTAAACAATCAATCAGTCATTGAATAAAATAAATCAAATCGTTTAAACGATTTTCCAATTTTAAACTAAATATTATAAATAGACAAATAAACTAATCATAAATAATAATTGATGACTTTTACGCAGAATTGTTTCTCGTTCTTGTATATTTGTTTACTTTTCGGAATGAATGTTTTATAAACTTATATTAATTTCTGTATTTTTTTATTTGCTGAGCATTTCATTGACTGTTCACTGCTGATAACTTAAACGTAAAAAAGAATTTAATAGCTTTCAATCATGACTGCCCAGTCTGATGTAAAGTTCTGTCTAGAAGAGGTTTGTTATGTTTTTCATCGTATGGACTATGGTCTGATTATCTGGATTTTTGGAATTTGGACCTTCTTTTTGCTCGCCGGCTTGATTTTGTCTCAATAGTGCTCGATGTTGTCATTGATGACAGTAGCACTCTAATTGTTGTTATTTATTATTATTATGGCTTTTATTGTTTTTCATAATGATCGATGTAGTCATTGACGACAGTAGCACTCTAGCTGTGATTGTTGCTATTGAATTTCCTATGAGTGGTTCCATAGACAATGGCAATTTATGTAAATATTTTGTCCCAAATGAGACTGAATTTGAAGATATTATTGATCATGAAATGTTTGTGCAGATTCAATTTCTCCACGACAACTTTGAGATGGCTGAGGGATTCTCTTTGCCGCGCTGTATGATGTACGGCCACTACCTGAGGTTCTGTCGACAGATAGAGCTCGACCCACCGATGAACCCTTGTGTCTTTGGTAAGCTGGTGAGGATTGCTTTCGGCGGACTCAAGACTCGCAGGCTGGGAGGGCGGGGCCAGTCGAGGTATCATTACCACGGGATCAAAATGAAGGCGGAGTCTGTGCTGAGATATCAAGAGCTGACAGCGGAGGAGCTGAGAATGTCAGACAGGTAGGAGATATAAATCTATGAGAGACTGTCTTGTGTTTGCAATTAAGTGTGCAATCTTTCACAAATTTGTGGTTTATTTTATAGGTAAACCAGTCTACAAAATCCTGATTTTTTGTTCCTTTTGTCAGTTAGGATTATATTCTTCCGATGCAAACATCGGAAGAACATGAATTTTTGTAATTTTGTCTCGGATATGAGCATTGAAAGATATAAAAAACCAGCAGTGACTCCACTGGGTTCTATCTCCATAAATTGTTTCTTAAATCTTTCTTTACTCACACAAAATACTTTATATTGACTACACGTCAAGCTATGCTAAAATAACGACTTTAAACTAAGCGATTAACATAGCTCATGGAAGCCTGTCTCAAGTGGATTTCTATCTCTGCAAGTACTGGTAAAGCTAAGGTTAACGTCTGTTTCCTCACTCGAAAGCGATGTCAGTGACAGGCGAGCCCAGGATTTGAATCCCACACATACTGATCCGCGGTCGAGTATCTTACCAACTTCGCCACTAGCTCCAGCCAAGTACTGTGCATATTACTAAGAAACAACTACTACAGATACAACGTAAGTAAATGAGTAGCTCAGTGAACTGATCACTGTTCAGTAGGACGGAGGCGGAGGAAGAAGGTTACGAGGAAGAACCTGAGGCCGGTGCTGGAGCAACCGCTGATGTCAGGGATGTGTTTGACTCGGGTGCTGCAGTGGGGGAGGGTGTGAGTGGGGGAGGAACGGGGTGTGAAGAGGAACAAGATCAGACGACCAGACAACTACTCCCCTTCCTTGCTGACGTATCGTCTCTTGTTCTTGTTATCAACCCACTCGTGATAGAAGACAACGAGCTGTTACCTGAGGGACTGAGTGTGGAGATGTTGCCAGTGTTTGAGGGTGTCTACAGGCAGCATTGTGAGGTGAGCTGATGATGATGATGATGATGATGATGATGAAATGTTGCCAGTGTTTGAGGGTGTCTACAGGCAGCATTGTGAGGTGAGCTGATGATGATGATGATGATGATGATGATGATGTTGATGATGATGATGATGATGATGAAGATGATGATGACGATGATGATGACGATGACGATGAAGATGATGATGATGATGACGATGATGATGACGATGAAGATGATAATGATTATAAATTCTGAAAATGTAAATTACATGTTGATGTTTTTGAAGGCTTAGTGGATCTTTATTAGATCTTTTGTCCAAGCGTGTTTCTGTAACATTTTTCTCAGAGCTTTTAATAACTACCTCGATTAAGGTGACTTATTAGGACAAATTATTATTTTTGGGATTTTAGGGAAGTTTTACGTACAACTTTATTTTCTGAATTAAAATTTTAGTATAATTTACTTGATAAACTTGCGTTGATTGATTGATGCGAAGGACTTGCTGTTGGCTGCATCCAGACTGAGGCTGAAGGGACTGCCGGTGTTGTGGTCACAGTTCTGGTTCAGCCCGTCACCGATACCACACGAGCTGCCCATCGACACTGAGCTCAAGTGAGTGCGGTGTAACAGTCTAAATGGTCTGCTGCATTGCCTCGTTATCTTGTGCTTGTAACTTTAAATTACAATTTGTCAGATAACAACTTGCCGCTCGCTGCTTGTACTATCTTAGTTCATTCATTAATGGGACGGTTTCTGAATGTATTGTAAAGCAGGATGTTACATAGAGAGGTCAATGTAGTTGAGACTGTTGTGTATTGTCCCTTAGACTCTAACATATGGTACTGTTGGATATGTTGTAGACCTAGAAAGGAGCTGACAGTGGAGTTACTGCATGAGATAGGCTCAGTGGACTGTGTGCTGAGGTTTATAACTCAGGCTGACTGTGCTGTCTACAGCTGTCTACTAGACCTACTGGTACCCAATGTTCTACGACCTGTGCCCAGTATGTCTGCCTCTGTCGCCTTATATCTCTGTATGTCTGTCTTTGTCTCCTTGTGTCTCTGTGGATGTGTCTCTCTCGTGGTATCTATGTATGTATGTCTGCCTCTCTCTCCTTGTATCTCTCTATGTATGTCTGCCTCTGTCTCCTTGTATCTCTCTATGTGTGTCTGCCTCTGTCTCCTTGTATCTCTCTATGTATGTCTGTCTCTCTCTCTCCTTGTATCTCTGCATGTAAGTCTGCCTCTCTCTCCTTGTATCTCTGTATGTATGCCCCAGTCTCCTTGTCTCTCTCGCGCAATATTTCTTTAATTGACTGACATGACGTCTGTCAGTGATTGACTGTTAGTGATTGACTGTCAGTGATTGACTGTCAGTGATTGACTCAGTGATTGACTGACATGACGTCTATCAGTGATTGACTGTCAGTGATTGACTGTCAGTGATTAACTGTCAGTGATCGACTGTCAGTGATTGACTGTTAATGATTGACTGACATGACGTCTGTCAGTGATTGACTGTCAGTGATTGACTGTCAGTGATTGACTGTCAGTGATTGACTGTCAGTGATTGACTGACATGTTGTTTCAGATAAGTTAACGACTCTACTGAGGAACTTTGCCCGGTACCTGGAGAGCTGGTTAACACAATCACTAACTCACAACACATACACTCTCCCTCCGCAGATCATACAAGCCAAGGTTAGTCTTTAGTTATGTCCTGGGTCCATACCAATATCAGTGTACATTCTAGATATCTGACACATGAGGAAAGCAGTAATTGTGCTCATATTCTCTCACTCATTTCTAATCTAATGGTAATGGTTGCTGTTGTTAGACACTATAGTCTCTTGTCTGTTTATAGGCTGTAAAAATATGGCAATATCGTTAAAAAGTTTTTAAGTCTTAGTCTTTTTTGTTGTTATTATAATATTTTTAAACTTTTTCTTCTCTTTGCTGTATGTCTTGTTTTCTTCTAAGTCAATCTAAATACACCGTATACAATATAATGTATATATCTACATATATACTTAATTATTACTTATATGTATGTATATATACATATTTATATATACTTGTGTGTGTGTTGATTGTTTTAGCTATGTGCTGTGAGGTCATTCACACATGTGTTAACACGCTACACATCTCTGAATCATGTGGCTCTAGCTGTACGAAACCTGCTTCAGACATCAGCACACACTACACGGCTACTCTATGATCTAAATCAACTCAACTTTACTCACATACAGGTGTAGTGTAGCTGCTCTATGATCTAAATCAACTCAACTTTACTCACATACAGGTGTAGTGTAGCTGCTCTATGATCTAAGTCAACTCAACTTTACTCACATACAGGTGTAGTGTAGCTTCTCTATGATATAAATCAAATCAACTTTACTCACATGCAGGTGTAGTGTAGCTGCTCTATGATCTAAATCAACTCAACTTTACACACATACATTCTATCTCTCTCTTAGTGTACTGCCTGTTGGCATGTCCATGGTATATAACTCCTACATATATTTTTATACTCTGCTTTTCTCGTCATATCAACGTACGAATTAGTTATCAAATCTTCCAGCATCCCAAGTCTCGGCCTTCCTTTGGCCTTTTTCTTTCCATTCTTCCCTCATTACCCTTTTTAGTAAACCATTCCCTCTCAATATATGAACCATCCATTTCTTCTCTCTATTCCTTATGATATTTATCAATTGTCTTATGCCTTATATTTATCAATGGTCTTATTCCTTATATTTATCAATTGTCTTATGCCTTATATTTATCAATTGTCTTATGCCTTATATTTATCAATTGTCTTATGCCTTATATTTATCAATTGTCTTATTCCTTATATTTATCAATTGTCTTATGCCTTATATTTATCAATTGTCTTATTCCTTGTATTTATCAATTGTCTTATGCCTTATATTTATCAATTGTCTTATTCCTTATATTTATCGATTGTCTTATGCCTTATATTTATCAATTGTCTTATTCCTTATGATATTTATCAATTGTCTTATGCCTTATAAGACAATTGATAAATGTAATGAATAAGACAATTGGTGAATATCATAAGAAATAAGACAATAAATATCAATTGTTGGAGAGCCTAACGGATGACACTTTTATTTACAAACAATATCTTTATATAGTTTTTAATTTAATTTTTTATCTTAATTCATTAAATTGTTTCTCATATACTTTACTCTACTATATTACTTATAATTTTCTACATTTCAATATACTTTTATTTTCTTCTAATTTACGATAATGGTTTAAACATATTTGTTTTTGAAATTTTCATTTTTTATCGCGCTTTCTATCCTAACATTTAAACACCTTTTTATCCTACAATGTTTTTCCTTTACTTTAATTGGTTGATTTCTTTCTGCTTCACCCACAGAAAGAAATCATTTCCCATTTTTCATGCTATAGATGTACTTTCATTGCTCTTTCTTTCCATTTATCTTGTTTTAGCCCTCACTACTCCACAAATGACCAACCATTTCACTGGCAGTTCCATTGACCATATTTCTTCCTCATGCAAACTCACCAACCTATACCGCATGCCTCCGTTTGTCAATGCCTTGATTCTTTACCTTTGCCATACTTTTCCAAACCCTATCTTCATGTTGTTTCACTCAATCTCACTACTAAACGACATTTAAATTTCATTCTTTCCTTTCTCTTAATTCTTGCTGGCAATATTGAATTGAATCCTGGCCCTGTTTCTTCCTCTAACTTATCCACTTACTGTCTCAATATTCGATCTGCCACCACAATTACAAAAAGTCTAAATAAACTCATTCAACAGTTTATTCTTGATGAGTCCATTGATATTCTGTTTTTGACAGAATCATGGCTCTCTCCTGATACTCCACCTGCTGTCCTTAACTCTCTCACTCCCCGTGACTATTCCATTCAACTTACCGGTCGTTCTTCTGGTCGTGGCAGTGGCATCGCTGCTATATTTAGGTCAACTTTTTCTTTTTCTGTTTGTAACTGTTCTCCGTTTTTATCCTTTGAATATATGTCGTTTCGTCTTGTATGCAAATCCAAATCCCATCTCTTTTTGATTGTCTACAGACCACCTTCTTTATTCAAGGCCAATTTCATTTCTGATTTTTTTTTTGCTTCTTGAAGACATTGCTTCATCACCCACTGATTTAATAATTATGGGTGATTTCAACATCCACCTAGACTCTAATGACTATTATTCTTCTTCCTTTTTATCAACACTTGATGCCTTTGATCTCAAGCAACATATATCTTCCCCTACTCACTCCTCTGGTCATATTCTTGATCTTCTTATCACTCGAAACGGCATGTCATTTCTTGATCAAGGAATCTCTGATCCTTCACTATCAGATCACAGTGCGATTTTCTGTAAATTGCCTGTGACTGTTAATGCACACCCTTCTAGAACACTTAAAAATATAGAAAACTCTCTTCTATTAACATTGATGCCTTCTCTGCTGATATTGTGTCCTCTTCTTTTTATTTTAATCCATCTTTAACTGTTGCCGAATATTCAGCTCAATTTAGCTCCGTCCTTTCTTCCATATTAGACAAACATGCCCCACTCAAGACCATTCATTGCCACTCAAACCCTAGGAAACCATTCATTTCTGAACAAATCCTTTAACAAAAATCTGAACGTTCAAAACTCGAAACTAAGTTCAGGAAGGATCTGAAAAATTCACCTGAACTAAGAAATCCAGACATTAAGTCCAAGTACCTCAAGCAAAGAAAATTATTTAATAAAATGATTAGTTCTGCTAAAAGCTTGTATTATCAAAATCTAATCTCGCAGAATCAAAATTGTCCCAAGAAATTATGGGGAGCACTTGACTCTCTGCTTGATCACACCATTCTCAAGTCACTCCCCTCTACCACCTCACCATCTTCTCTTGCTACCTCTTTTCTCAACTTTTTCGATGACAAAATAGCCAAACTCTGTAGCTCTATACCCTCCAACTCCATTGACACCGACAACTCCATTTCTGTAAATATGCCTGAACCACCACTACTTTCTAGTTTTGAACCAGCTAAACCGGAAGAAATACGCAATTTTATTCTTCGCTCTACCGACTCATCTTGCTGCCTTGATGTTATTCCTACACGCTTACTGAAATCCTGTATTGATGTTTTAGTTGCTCCTATTACTTACTTAATCAACCTCTCACTCTCAGAAGGTATCTTCCCAAGCTCCTTCAAACAAGCAGTTGTATGTCCTTTGCTAAAAAAGCCTTCTCTACCAAAAGATGATCTTTCCAGTTACCGTCCTATTTCCAATCTTAACTTCATCTCTAAACTTCTTGAAAAGGTAATTTATACCCGTTTATGCACTCATCTTGATTCTTTCCCTTCTCTCTCTCATTATCAATCTGCCTATAGAAAACTCCATTCTGCGGAAACCGCTCTTCTTCGTATACATAATGATCTTAGCTTGGCCATGAGTAGTAAAGAGGTTTCTGCCTTGGTTCTTCTAGATCTCTCTGCTGCCTTTGATACAATTGACCATGGCATCCTAATAAATAGGCTTAAATCTTGTTTTGGCATATCTGATTCTGCTTTTTCCCTTCTCACATCATATCTCTCATGTCACACACAATCTGTTGTTATTGGTCAAAATCGCTCTTCTGTACTACCCCTCCTACGCGGTGTTCCTCAAGGTTCAGTGTTAGGTCCATTGCTCTTCTCTTTATATATCACTCCTCTTAGCTACCTGCTTGCTCAGTCCTCCATAAATTTTCATTTCTATGCAAACGACACACAACTATATATTTCCTTTTCTAATCATGATTCTGATCAAAAACTGGCTCATCTCTCATCCATTCTAGACAAGGTTTATTCCTGGTTTTGTGCTAACCGTCTTGCTGTTAATCCTTCCAAAACTGAATACCTTTAATTGGCACTCCTCTGCAAAGAAGTAAAATTACCTATAGCTCTGTTAATTTTCAGAATCTTGCTCTTTTACCTTCTCGATCCGCCAAAAACCTTGGAGTCATATTTGATGAAAACCTTTACGTTAAATCCCATATCTCTTCTGTTTGTCGCACTTCTTTCTTTCAGATTCGTCAGATTAGGCAAATACGTCCATCCCTTACTAGAAATTCAGCCACTATCCTTGCTAACTCTATAGTTCATTCAAAGCTCAACTACTGTAATTCATTATTACATGGGTTGCCTACTTCTTCTCTCAATCGTTTGCAGCATGTCAAAAATTCTCTTGCACCTGTTGTTTGTAAGTCCTCTCGACTTCAATTTCGCTCTCTTTCTCTACTTCGCTGTCTTCATTGGCTCCCTGTTAATCAACGCATAAAATATAAAATAGCTCTATTAACTTTCAAAACTCTGCGATTTGGCAGGCCTTCTTACTTATCTGAAATTCTTCTTCCCTATCGTCCCTCACGTGCACTTCGCTCCACCGATGCCAATCTTATCTCAGTTCCAAATATTCTCACGTCATTGGGCAGACGTTCATTTTCTTACGCAGCACCCACAATCTGGAACTCTTTACCTGCTAATCTTCGCTCTTGTTCTTCTCTTTCAACATTCTCTAGCAAGCTTAAAACTTACCTTTTCCCACCATGGACATAATCAATCTACCTTGACCATTTTTTGATCACCGGACTGGCTTTAATTTAGGACCTTACTTCTCCTCAGCATATTTCTTTCGCAGATTGGTCTGGGTGAATTAATCTGTAGTGATGTGTGCTGTTGGGGACGTCCCTGACATCATCCCTGGATGAGGAAACGGACGTTAAACCTTTATTTATTATTATTTATGATATTTATCAATTGTCTTATTCCTTATTATATTTATCAATTAATACCAACCCTAGTTACTCTTCCTCATTTGTAATTTTGTCAGTCCATTTGATCTTCTCTGTTCTTCTTCGCAGCCACATTTCGCAGGCCTCCAGTTTCCCAAGATCCTCATTTCTTAATATCCATGACATAGACACTCTATTTGACATAGAAAATATAGAATGCCCACAAAATCTATATATGCAAGTTTGAATTTTACTACTCTTATTGGAGCATTATGTCGGCTCTGGGTAGACTTGATTGATTGATTGATTGATTGACTGATTGATTGTAATGAAAGGAGGAAACTGCATGGTATAGCCAGTGTTGTGACTCAGAGATGATTGGTCAGTTTGAACAAGAAATGAAATCTCTGCTCAGTTCTCGCCTCTCATTGGAGGACTGGTGTGAGTGGTTGGATGATCTAACCCATCAGATGCTGCAAACACACGCAGGCTCAGCAGAGTTTATAAGCCACGCCCATGGTTTTATTTTGCAGTGGTCATTCTATGGGTCAGTTGTAAAATTCTATCTTTCTGTGTATCAGTGTATACCTGTTTGTTGTATTGGTCTTCTTGTTGTATTTTTGTTTGACATATTGCTGTTTGTTTTGTTTTTTAGCAGTTTTGCTTTGTTTTTTTGTTGTGCTGTTGCGTTGTTTTGTTTTGTCATTATTTGTTGTGTCTGTGTGCACATTGAAGCAGATATTCTGTAGATTGCACAATCCCTGTAGAGTAAATGTTATAAACTCTGCTGAACTGAAATGTGTTTATGATTTAACATTCGCCTTCTCAGTGAGAGCATGAATTAGTAATATCTACATGTAGGATATCATGGATAGACACACTACATGTTGTGTGATCTTGCCAGGTTTAGATCAGCGAGAAGGTGAGATACTGGTGGGTTACGGCCTATAGCTATTTGTGTCAGTCTAATGGCAAATCTTATAAAGAAAGAAATTGTTTAACTTTATCGTTACTCTTTACTGGTATTTTCCTAACATTATACATATAGCTGCTCACTATTGATTTATTAATTAATTGTTTGATTGATTGATTTATTGATTGATTGATTGATTGATTTATTTATTTATTGATTAATTAATTCTTTGATTAGTTTATTGATTGATTCAATTTGATTGATTGATTGATTGATTGATTGACTGTGACAGCTCTCTGATATTAAGAGATTTGACTCTGAGAGGCGCTGGTAGCTGCAGTTGGTTTCAGTTGTTGAAGCTGTTTAGTGACGAGTATGTAAAGTATTCAGTGGAACAGAAGATGTCTTCAGTCACTTCTCTCTCTCTCATCAGTCTGTTCTCTAGTAACAAGCTGTGCTAGGTACTGTGTGTAACAGAAGATCTCTTCAGTCACTTCTCTCTCTCATCAGTCTGTTCTCTAGTCACAAGCTGTGCTAGGTACTGTGTGAAACAGAAGATCTCTTCAGTAACTTCTCTCTCTCATCAGTCTGTTCTCTAGTAACAAGCTGTGCTAGGTACTGTGTGGAACAGAAGATCTCTTCAGTCACTTCTCTCTCTCTCATCAGTCTGTTCTCTAGTAACAAGCTGTGCTAGGTACTGTATGGAACAGAAGATATCTTCAGTCACTTCTCTCTCTCTCATCAGTCTGTTCTCTAGTAACAAGCTGTGCTAGGTACTGTGTGTAACAGAAGATCTCTTCAGTCACTTCTCTCTCTCATCAGTCTGTTCTCTAGTAACAAGCTGTGTTAGGTTAGATTGTTGTTCTCCTGTTAATGTTTCCAAAGAAATTACGTCGTTATTTAATCTCTGTTGCCATACTTCTAAAGCTGACCACATTTATGTTTATTATAATGTTATCATCATTAGAATTTCTATATTTGCTTATGCTTAATTTTCAGAATTCAGCTGTGATTGTTCTACTTCAGCCGACATATCTACAGCATTTAAACTGCTAAGTACAGCTGCTGATAGCTGCTGACATCAAGCTACTGGAGAGTAGAGCTGCTAGAGAGTATCCAAAAAGAATTAGAACAAGCTCAAAAACTAGCAACACAGAATGCAGAAAGAGAAGAAGAAAATTATAGGAAGCAGTATAACTTAAGAGCTTACGTCAAACAGTTTTGAAGAAGGTGAACAAGTTTTGATACTGAATCCGAGCAGCTCTTACAAGCTTCTATCAAAATGGATAGGTCCAGCTAATATTCATAATGTTAGATAAGAATGTATATACATATATATTTGTTTATTACTTAAAATCTATTAATTAGTCCGTAATGTTTTGCTCTTTACAATTCAATGCTATTTTCATTATCTATGTTTATTATCTCCAATTTGTCTACGATCTTATGTTTCTGTGTTGCTATGTTTCTGTGTTTCCGGTAGTCAGCTAGATAGAGCTCAATTGTGCTCTTTCTGGCGGCCTTTTTATTTGTATTCTGTCTAGTTGTAAGCACTTTGTGTATATTTTGATTCAGTTACAAATAAATGATCATGGTTCTCTCTCTCTCTCTCTCTCTCTCTCTCTCTCTCTCTCTCTCTCTCTCTCTCTCTCACTCTCTCTCTCTCTCTCTGCAACGTTTCTTCAGGTTTGTATGAATGTTGGTTTAGTGAGGGCATAAGCGGAGCCAGCAAGTGGTTAGGATTATTGCAGACTGACCTAAATAGCTTACTGTCAGCTGACATGCAGAGATTCTGAAAAGTTTGCTTATTGTTATAAAAACCAGCCCTTTTTGCTCGTCTTTAAAATGCTTCTAGGCGGTTTCTGTCGTCAGCAGAAGTAAACCCACACCAAAATTGCTGATATCAACCTGTACATTCAGCTGCTAATAGCTGCTGACATCAGCCTGTACATTCAGCTGATGATAGCTGATGATATCAGCCTGTACATTCAGCTGATGATATCAACCTGTACATTCAGCTGCTGACTTCAGCCTGTACATTCAGCTGATGATATCAACCCGTACATTCTGCTGCTGATAGCTGCTGACATCAGCCTGTACATTCAGCTGCTGATAACTGCTGAGATCAGTCTGTACATTCAGCTGATGATAGCTGATGATATCAGCCTGTACATTCAGCTGATGATAGCTGCTGGCATCAGCCTGTACATTCAGCTGATGATAGCTGCTAACATCAACCTGTACATTCTGCTGCTGATAGCTGCTGACATCAGCCTGTACATTCAGCTGCTGATAGCTGCTGAGATCAAGATCAACCAGTACATTCAGCTGCTGATGGCTGCTGACATCAGCCTGTACATTCAGCTGCTGTCATCAACCTGTATATTCAGCTGCTGATAGCTGCTGACATCTTTAGAAAAATGTTTTTTGTTTTGTTTTTTATTCCTTGTTTAAAAAAAGCGGTTAAAAAAACATTTGTTTTAGAACAAGCTCACATCTCTTATACTACTTGTAAACAAACTTAACAGTAGCTTACGCTACTCGTGTGTTATGACACATGTACGCCACTGCTCAATACATGTAGCTGTGGCCTGTTAGACTGAACTCAAGCGTGACTGCAATACGCTCTTCTCTCTCTCTCTCTCTCTCTCTCCCTTTGTCTCTCTCCTTACCTTTCCCGTTCTCTCTCTCACTCTTGATCTCTATCTCGTTGTTATCAACCCGTGATAAGGTCGCTATTTAATGGAAGAATTAAAGTCATAATTTCTAATGTTGGTGTATTGTCATTGTGTTTTGCGTGAAATTAAAATATATCTAAATAATATCTGCAATAGATCAATACAGTATCCACAAACATTCAATCAATAAGAATTTAACGTCCATTTCCTCGCCATAGGGCAATGTCAGGGACGTCTCTTGCAGACTACACAAACAGGCGCCAAAACACCACACGATGATGACTGAGTACAATAGATCAATACAGTATCTACAATAGATCAATACAGTATCTACAATAGATCAATACACTATCTACAATCAATACAGTATCTACAACTGATCAATACAGTATCTACAATAGATCAATACAGTATCTACAATAGATCAATACAGTATCTACAATAGATCAATACACTATCTACAATCAATACAGTATCTACAACTGATCAATACAGTATCTACAACTGATCAATACAGTATCTACAATAGATCAATACACTATCTACAATCAATACAGTATCTACAACTGATCAATACAGTATCTACTATAGATCAATACAGTATCTAAAATAGATCAATACAGTATCTACAATAGATCAATACAGTATCTACAACTGATAAATATAGTATCTACAACTGATCAATGCAGTATCTACAATAGATCAATACAGTATCTACAGTAGATCAATACACTGTCTACAAAATGTACAGTATCCACAATAGATCAATATAGTATCTACAATAGATCAATACAGTATCCACAATAGATCAATACATTATCTACAGCAGATCAATGTAATATCTGTCAAAATTAATCGTAATACAATCATTCATTATAGAATGATCAGCCCGTGGGTTGAGTGTGACAGGTGCACCACAGATGTTCAGCCTGTCTTAGGCTGATGAACGGCTGTAGGCCTTGTCTACCTGCTAGGCCTAAGCTACCGCTGTAGGCCTGCGGCCACTTCTAATGACATCTTAACACAGGGTAGAGGAAGTAAACAGCTGTGTAAGTAAAGCTGTGTAAGTATTGTATACCGTAGTGCTACAGTACACTAATTGTAGGCTAATGTATATTTCACTACTCTAACGAGGTTTGTAAGAATGAGTACAGTGCAATTTACTTATAAGGTCTATGTAGGGTTACTTTTATGTAAATAATAGGGTTTCTAATGCGCAAGTAAACCAATGAACTGATTGCACGTTGACAAAGTATCTGTTATGTGGACTTTAGATGTCATCCTGGATAATAATTTAACTGTATAAACCTTGTTGCTCTGGTCCAACCCATGAAGCTCTAAAGAATATGGACGATGATTAGTAGAAGTTCTGTAGCTTAGTTAACGTCCTGTTCTTGTCAGATTGTGACTTAACGAAAAGTGAGATATATATGTAGATTTGTACATATAGGCCTATAGGCATGTATTCTATCACATTAACTATCTATATCTCTCAATTCTGCCTTCTGCTGGCTGGTCCATGGCAGACATTGAAGCTCAACATCTATTACTTATAACACTCACTTTAGCTGAAGAGTGGCCTACATCTCAATCATTTCTATCGACAAATATACATGTATCTTGGGTAGGCGCATAGGAATGAGGGGACATCTTACAACTACTTCCAACCTTCACCTTGTGAAGTCAGTAAATAATATTAGTGCGGATAGAGTTGAACAGTGTTAACATAATTAATCTCTTTATAGGATATCATCTCTTGCTTTCCTACTTCTATGTTTTCTGTTCTAGACAAGACTATCATGCTGATTCTGTGATAAACTTTTTAATATAATTATACTGTAATTGTAGTGTTTAACAGTATCTCTACACTATATAGACCTGTGGAGGAATGGAGGGAGGGGAGCCCCCACCTGAGCGCCCCCCTCACGACCGAGCCCGCCTCATCACCTCCCCTAGTCTAGCCTCCCCGTCAGATAATGGCTCGGGGGGGCTAGACAAAATGCGTAGTCGTCTTGCTGAGATGGCTTATACCGACCCTGAGAAAACAACGGAAAATCACCCGAGAGCGTACAGAGATGAGCCGATTGACTCGGCTAGCAGTAGAAGCAGAGCAGTGAGTGACACATCACGTAGAGTGGCGCCACTGGTGGTGATGCTGGTGGTATGTCTGGTGTTACTGGTGGGATTTGCTCTCCTATCTGTCGTCCTCAAGATTAGACTGGATGAACTGTACAAGACGTGCGCGACACCAGAGTGCTCGATGTTGTCGGGAGAGATGTTGTCGAGGATGGCTGTAGATAGGAACCCCTGTCAGGATTTCTATGAATACTCTTGTTCCTCGTTCAACCAGCCTGAGCACAGACCTCCTGATAAACCCGAGTGGAATCAATTCCTCGTCGTGTCCCATAACACTCTCTCCAGGATCCGATATCTCCTCTCCACCAACGGTAGGTGGTGGAATGATTGATTGATTGATTGATTGATTGACTGACAGTCGTGATTCATGGATTGTTGAATTCATTAATTGGTTCATTTCATTGGTTCATTGATTCATTGGTTCATTTCATTGGTTCAATTCATTGATTCATTTCATTGGTTCATTTCATTGGTTCATTACATTGATTCAATTCATTAGTTCATTTCATTGGTTCATATCATTGATTCATTGGTTCAATTCATTGATTCATTTCGTTGGTTCATTGATTCAAGAGTTATTTCATAAATGGATTAACTTGGTGAGAGATTCAGTGACTGATTGATTGATTATTCAGTAAATCATTCGAAAAACCATTGACCCCAATATTTTCTAATCCATCAATCATTTAATTAGGTACAGATTATGCATTCCATCAATCAATCAATCAATCAATTTAGAAACTAATTATTAAATGTTTAATGGAATTATAAATAATCGTCTTCTTGTAATTCAGAATTTAATTAAGTGGAATATAATTGTTAATGATGAATTAATTGTAAATGATCTCTGTATTTATTCCACAGGTTCTGAATACAAAGGCGTCCCCTCCACAGCTGTATCAAAGGCTAAGCACCTTCACTCGGGCTGTCTCAACACAAGCCGGGCAGATGCTGATGGTGTCTCTAACCTGCTACAGCTGGTCAGAGCCCTGGGCTCGTGGCCTCTCACTCCTGACCTCACGGGGGGAGCGTGGGATGAGAGGGGGTGGAGCCTACAGGAGGCCCTACACGGGGCGCTCTCAGCGGGGTTCTCCCCCTTCCTCGCCCTGGGGGTCGAGCCTGACCTACACAACAGCTCTCAACACCTGCTAGCCCTAGAACAGAGCGGTCTGCTGCTCTACTCACAGAAACTCTACAACAGTGAGGATGTGGAGAAGTTCAAGGTCGCTTATATCAACCTGTTTAAAGAAGTGGCTGGTGTGTTGGGAGGTGAGGTTATTCTATCTCGACAAGTGTATATAGATAGATTGATTGATTGATTGATAGATAGATAGATGAATAGATGGATGGATTTGTTGATTGATTGATTGATGGACTGATTGATTGACTGACTGATTCATTGATCGCTTGATTGATTGATTGATTTATTGATTGATTGATTGTAGCTGAGAGCTCATCTCAGCACGCTGAAGAGGTTTGGGAGCTATAGCGAGCACTAGCGGGAGCTTTTGATTGATTGATTGTAGCTGAGAGCTCATCTCAACCCGCGGAAGAGGTGTGGGGACCAGAGCGAGCACTAGCGGGAGCTTTTGATTGATTGAGTGATTGATTAATTGATTGATTGTAGCTGAGAGCTCATCACAGCACGCTGAAGAGGTGTGGGAGCTAGAGCGAGCACTAGCGGGAGCCTTTGTGCCGAGAGAGGATCTCGTGGAGGTCGAGTCGACCTACAATGTAATGACCTTGAGTGACCTTCAGTTCTTGTTGACGAGCGGTCACGTCACCGTGCCCCTGGACGTGCTGGACCTGGCCCAACGGCTCGTCCACCCCGGGCTCACAGGCGCCTCTAACATCAACGTCGCCACGCCGCAGTACTTCCGTAAGCTGGGCTTCATCCTGCAGGCAGCGCGACCCAGTACGCTGGCTAGCTACGTGGTGTGGGTGGGAGTGAGGGAGATGCTGAAGCACGGGGGGTCGAGGTTCGAGGGAGCGCGGCTTCGCTTCACGGAGCTGCTGTCAGGGGTCTCAGAGCCCAGTCCCAGGTGGAAGCAGTGCGTGGCGACCACCGTGCAGGTGATGGGCTTCGCCACGGGAGCTCTGTACGTGGAGAGTTACTTCCGTGGAGAGAACAAGCGAGCGGTGGAGCAGCTGATCCAGACGATCATAGAGGAATACACCGAGCAGCTCAAGAGCGTCCAGTGGATGGACGAGACGACGAGGCGACGTGCCCGGGAAAAAGCCCGGCTGATCGAGAGTAAGGTGGGCTACCCTCAGTTCATCGAGGACCCCTCATTGCTCGACAAGCACTACGAAGAGCTGAACGTGAGCGAAGACGCGTTCAGAAGTGTCCTAGCCTACAAGAGATTCGAGGTTAGGCGTAACGCTAGGAAGTTAGGTCGACGTCCTGATAGAGGGGAGTGGCTTGACTACCCCACTGAAGTTAACGCCTACTACTCTCGCTCAACCAATCAGATCGTCATTCCCGCTGGGATTCTCCAGAAACCCTTCTATGACTCCGCCTTCCCCATGTCAGTCCTATTCGGCGGGATTGGCTACGTGATCGGGCACGAGTTGACACACGGCTTCGACAACAACGGGCGCAAGTTTGACGGGAAGGGAAACCTGGTGGACTGGTGGTCAGAGAACTCTGCTAGGAACTTCATCGAACGCTCCCAGTGCTTCAGGAAACAGTACGACTCATACACCGTCAACGGTCTTCATCTCAATGGGCTGACCACTCTGGGTGAGAACATAGCGGACAATGGAGGGGCCAAGCTTAGCCTAGCGGCCTACAGGCGCTGGGTGGCTAGGCCTTGGCTCCAGACCGGTGGGAGAGGGGACCCTGTCCTGCCGGGGTTGAACATGACAAGGCAGCAACAGTTCTTCCTGGGGTTTGCGCAGCTGTGGTGTTCAACAGCGACTGATGAGAACATCAGAGAGAACGTAATGACGAATGTTCACAGCTTCAAGCGCTTCAGAGTCAATGGTGTTGTCAGTAACCTGCCAGAGTTCTCTGAAGCTTTTAAATGCTCCAATAAAGATGCTAAAAAATCCGGCGATATTTGTGTGTTGTGGTGACTCTGTTTTAGTGGTGTTTAACTTCCATCTGGCCAATTTTTTTTATTTCACCTGCAAACTGCGAGGTATTTCGGCCAAACTTTCTAATGTATTTAATTAACTACATGTATATTGCAAATATCGATGTAAACATTTCTTATTAATGGCAAAGTGAGGCGTAAAATGACAACTCTATTAAGGAAAAATTGAGCCGTTGTTAGAAATGAGAGATAAACTAAGCAGATTTGCTAATAACTCGGCTTTCTTGACGTCTAGTATTTGAAACTGGCTCAGCGGCCCTGTGGCTCAATTATTCTCTCTCAGAATCGACCACGAGACCTCTGGATCACGAAGCAGCCCTGCTGTCTATTCGTATACTGCTTCAATATATATAGCTATCATTAAATATAGCAAAATAATATTGTCATCAGAATCTCAGTTACAATTGTAATCTATTCAATGTTGTCTATAAAGCTGGTTGTATATGTGTCTGTATGCCTTCCTATGTGTCGAAGTGTCTCTGTATGGATGGTTCTATGACTCCTGAATGGTTTTATGACTGATTGTTTGGATTTATGACTGTATATATGGTTGTATCACTGTTTATGATTTTATAGGTGGTTTTATGACTGTATATGTGGTTTTATGACTCAGTAACTAGTTTTTACATATAAGCCAACATTTACAAATTAACATTTGTGATCACTCTTTGAGTATGTCTGTAATATGAATATTCCAATTTCAATCGTATATCGTCGCATGATTGTAACTTATTGCCATATTCTAAATTCAAGTATTGCCAAATCTATTTTCAAGTAATCACTCACTACATACGCATATATTTACAAATCTTTCAGTCTTGCTTTCATACAACATTTTATGTATTTATGTTTTGTGAAAACTCTGCCATTTACTAAATAATCATGTTTTATAATTTGACACAGTTAAATGCTGCAAGGGAACACAGACAATCAATCATGATTCGTCGCGTAAATTCTTTGATAAGATTATACCATGGAAAATTCGTAAGCACTGAAAAGTTGTTTATTTAATGATATTCGCATATTATTTTATAAAAATAAATTTAATACTCTTAAACCTTCAGAGTTACTTGTGTTTATCTCTCACTGGACTTGTCGAGTTAAAGCCCACAGTCAAAGTGACTAGAATGATTTAGGCCTACGTATAGGCCTACCGATAGGTCTATCTATAGGCCTACATATAGGCCTACCAATAGGCCTACCTATAGGTGTATCTAAAGGCCTACCAAGAGGCCTACCTAGTATACACTGTATATGCGACCTAACCCTAACACAACCGAAGTAATTCAATAATTGCTATTCTAAAAAGTGTCCCCTACAAACTCAGTTTAAAATTGAAATTGAATGCATACAATCACGTCGTCTTCAAAAAAAACACAAATTTTTAGCGAGTTAATAACAAATGTGGCACACTTACATGTAACATTCGCATGCCTATGCTAGCGCTAATGTCACACATAACACAGCTGGAGTATATGCTAAGGATAACATCCCACATAACTGGCTGGAGCTAGTGGCGAAGTCGGTAAGATACTCGACCGCGGATCAGTATGTGTGGGGTTCAAATCCTGGGCTCGCCCGTCACGACATCGCTTTCGAGTGTGGAAACTGACGTTTAAATTAGCTTTAGCTTAGATTATAACATAGCTGGAGTCTAAACTTAATAAACCAATACGCAAAGCTCTTTGGAGTCAATTCACCTCCCCCCCAAAAAAAATCTTCTATATAAACCCTTTAGAGTGCAGTGAAATTTCACTTAAAATGAGTGCTTCACTTATAATGAGTGCGTCACTTAACATGATGCAATTCACTTCAAGTAACCACGTTAAGGTCATGATGCTAGTAAACTCTACACTCCAACGTGTAGATATAACAAAACATTTACCTAACTACGAGAAACCTACTGCAAAAGTCGTAAAGAAAACTACGCAAATGCAATACAGCGAGATAATACAAAACAATACTATGAAATCTTTACTATACCGCAGTCCATAAGCTATGTATTGTTGTGTTCACATCACACCGTGCAATACTATACAATACAATGCAATACATCACACCGTGCAATACTATACAATACAATGCAATACATCACACCGTGCAATACTATACAATACAATGCAATACATCACACCGTACAATACAATGCAATACATCACACCGTGCAATACTATACAATACAATGCAATACATCACACCGTGCAATACTATACAATACAATGCAATACATCACACCGTGCAATACTATACAATACAATGCAATACATCACACCGTGCAATACTATACAATACAATGCAATACATCATAAGTTCACAATACAGTTTATAGGACGCCTCACCGGGGATTCAATACAAAAGTTCAAAGCCTAAAACTTACAAAATCACAGAGGCTACCTAATCCACGACAACATTTAGCACCTTCAAGCCAATTGATACAGAAACAAGTAGTTATATGTATATCACAAACATTTAGGTCAACACATCAGTCAATCAAGTAGAGGAGAGATCAGAGTGGAGCAGTGCATGCAAAACAACAACAACCACAGGACTGAATTATTTAAGAGTTACACGTCATCATACGTTGTCATGACAACAAGTGATGTGATCCACAACTTAGTTACACGTCATCATACGTTGTCATGACAAAAAGTTATCTGCCTCACCACTCAGTTACACGTCGTCATACGTTGTCATGACAACAAGTTATCTGTCTCACCACTCAGTTACACGTCATCATACGCTGTCATGACACGAAGTAATCTATCTCACAACTCAGTTACATGTCATGCATTGTACTAACAAGTACAAGTACACTCCATGCACAACAGTACACAGTACTACCCTGTACTACCGGAAGGATACTATTCTGTTTATAGAAACTTAAATGTTATATGACGTCGTTCATTGACTCTGCAGTGTAGATATATGTGTAGATGATAACCTGTCACATATAGTGGCACACATTTCACATAACTCTTCTTCCCCCCTCAACAAAATCCTTACATAGCTCTTCTTCCACCCTCGACAGAATCCTTACATAACTCTTCTTCACCCCTCGACAGAATCCTTACCACCCCCACGTAGCGGGATATCGGCCTCCTCGGGTTTCTTGCCCCCGTCAGCCCCTGTGTCAGGGGGGCTGCCCCATTTCTGCCGCTCCCCTGAGCCAAAGATCAGGTAGAAAATTGTCCCGAACACATAGATAGCAGCCGTCACAAAGAACACGTTCCTCCAGGCCTGGCGGGTTTGCTGCATCAATCAATCCATCAATCAGTAAATTAATCAATCAATAAATCAAACAATCCAATGAATAGAGAGCCATCCGAGGTAAAGAGCATGATGATACAAGATCAGCAGATGGCAGCATCATTCAATGGATAAATCTATTATTAATGACATCATTTTTCGATGCCGTTCTATTGCTGATGGCTGGAGCCAGTGGCGCTGTCGGTAAGATATTCGACCGTAGATCAGTATGTGCAGGGTTCAAATCGTAGGCTCGTCCGTCACTGACATCGCTTTCAAGTGAAGCAAATGACGTTAAAATTAGCTTTACCCACTCTTTACCGGTAACGTACCGATAAATATGTTATTTTAAAATTTCTTTGGGCAGTGAGGAATGGCTTCGGCATGACGCCCCTACTAATTTAATAGATTTAAGCATAAGTTTGACTCTAGAGGTATAACTGACTTTCAAGTAATTTACCTGGTAGAACAATAATTAAAACAGATCTACATGAACATATCAATCAATCAATCAACTTAGCGAGAGATTTCTTACGTTTCTGTACGTGAGAGCGCCAACAACTGAGGGACCCAGGAATCCAGGGATAGTGGCCACCATGTTTGTTATACCCATTAGAGTTCCTGAATTCCAATCAGTCAACCAATCAATCAATCAATCAACCAACCAACCAATCAATCAATAATTCTACAAATTAATCAACTAGTGAATTAATCATTCAATAACATCTAGATGCTTTCCTATCAATTAAAGGTTAATAAACATGTAAATTCAGTGTAGCAATCAGTTCACACGGCAGGCTAATATTATTTATCAAGAACAAATGTTTTGATATTTAAATTGTTATTAAAAATAATTTAATAATATTTTATTTTGTAATTAAATATCAAAACGTTTTGATATTTAATTTGATATTTAAATGGTTTAATATTTAATTTAATTTGAGAGAGAGAGAAAAAGAGAGATACCAGCGAATGGAGGAGCGAGATCGAGGTGGTTGACAAACCATCCACCCATGGATATACCAGAGAGTCCCACAGCAACCACGATGAGAAAGACTGCCACAGCGGCATTGCACTCCACGTAACCAGTGGCAACGAGGCACACAGCTGGGCCTATGAATCCTTCTCACACATACATACACACATACACACAGTGTCAACGAGGCACACAGCTGGGCCTATGAATCCTTCTCACACACACATGCACACATACACACAGTGACAACGAGGCACACAGCTGGACCTACGAAACCTACACACACATGCACACATACACACAGAGTGACAACGAGGCACACAGCTGGACCTATGAAACCTACTAACACTTACACACACACATACACACAGAGTGGCAAAGATGCATACAATGAGGGACGGAGTTTAGAGCATTTTTCTTAATAGCAAGCGCATCAATAAATGAAGTTAAGCAGCATAGGGACCGGTTACTATTTAGAAGGGTCACCACTTTGGAAGACAAAGTGGTGACATTTTAAAAGAAAAACAAACAAAAACGTGCTGACGTAAGCAGTGAGAACTGGAGCAAAGTACACTCCCTATTATCTGACAATAACAAAAAGTGCTGATGTAAGCATTGCATAGTCCAAAGTTCAATCCATTCCCCGGGAACGGCTACTGTACACTACTTACAAAGTTGAGCTCTTTCATAATCCTAATTATATAATTTAAAAACTATAAACTGATGAATTTATTATTAGCGAATTATCTATTTTTCAACTAGTTAAAGATCTAGTCAGCTACATATATTTAAGCCTAGTCTATCAAACAATCATCAGACGATTCTCGGCCCATCATTGTTAAGCTACAGGTAAGGTCAAGCAGTGATAAATTAACCCACCTATAGTTGTCAGCAGTTTCCTCACATTCGTCGTGGACAGGAGATTTCGCGATCTGAGAGCATCAGCTATGATTCCACTAGAGGCGAGACACGCCCACATGAATATATAGGGAAGTCCTGAGAGAAATCCGTTCTATTAATAGAAATAGACACACCCACATGAATATATTGGGAAGTCCTGACAGATATCCGTTCTATTAATAGAAATTAGTCCCTACAGAAGTCCATTAAATTAATAGAAATAGACAACCCATATGAATATACAGGTAAGTCCTGGCAGAAATCCGTTCTATTAATATACATACACACACCCACATGAATATATAGGGAAGTCCTGACAGAAATTCGTTCTATTAATAGAAATACACATAACCAGTTTGAACTTCTTGAAGCAGTTTAATTATTGAACCACTGAACAGCTGTAAGGTAATTAATTATTTATATTTTAAAAAATAATAATAATAAATTTACTCAACATGTATTCATATTTACAATGATATTTATTCTATTGTAGTCATCTAAATAAAGGAATGAAGTGAGACAGACACTCTTGAGGTCGAAGTGGAGGATGTGCTTCATGTAGAGCGGCAGGCAGGTGAGCAGCGTGTAGTAGCCCCAGTTGTTTGTGAAGTGAGAGATAGTGACAGCATAGACAGGCAGAGAGGTGGCTATCTGCTTCCACGGCATCTTCAGTGCGTTCTACAGTCAATCAATCAATCAGTCAGTCAATCAATTGATCGGTTGGTCAGTCAAGCAGTCAACCAATCAATCAACCAATCAGTCATTCTATTGATCGGTTTGTCAAACCGATCAATACCGGCAAACAGTTAGTCAATCAATCAATCAGCCCACACAGTTAATAAATAATAACATCAAATGTCTTTTAGACGCTCCGTTCTTTATATTTCGAGGTTTTTATTCGCAAATACTTTTATATGGCGTTATCTAAGGCTAAATATTAGCTAGCATACAACGTTGAAGAAAGCTAAATATTCTTTACGACGTCGTTACAAAGAGGTGTTAAGTAGCTTGCAAGCTTTATTAATAAATCACATTAATAACATTAATTACATTATATCATTAGTTATCTATCTATGAGATTACACAGTACGAGACGATAAATATATATATGTGACCATAACAATCAATTCAACGCCCATGATTATATTGAACACTTCAATTACAATTAAGTGATTAGATAACGGCCTGTTGTTCAATGAAGCGATTGGATAACGATTTATTGTTCAATCAATTGATTAGATAACAACGTGTTATTCAATTAAGTGATTAGATAACGACCTGTTGTTTAATCAAGTGATTAGATAACGACCTGCTGTTTTTTGCCGGTGGATCCTATGGCGGCCTCAATGTAATCTTTCTCAGCTGTCGCTATACGAGGATGCTTTGTGGGCGTGTCATACACGAGGAACACCCACATTATAGACCAAACCACGCCCAGTGCTCCTACATCAACACACCCACATTATAGACCAAGCCACACCCAGTTCTCCTACATCAACACACCCACATTATAGACCAAACCACGTCCAGTGCTCCTACATCAATACACCCACATTATAGACCAAGTCACACCCAGTGCTCCTACATCAACACACCCACATTATAGACCAAGTCACACCTAGTGCTCCTACAGTCAACATGTCGTCAAGACAACATCGAGCACCATGAAATAAAAACTATGTTTAGATTTAAATAATGTAGGTGTCCAAATATCAGTAGGAATTCAATCAATAAAACAAACCGTTGACACAAAACCATACATTACAGCGCAGCAGATAGGATCCTGCCGTTAATCCGAACTTACATTACAAGGTGCAGCGAATAAAAATGAAGTGTAGTAAAATAGATATTGCATTATTGTTAAATATTTAGACCCATAAAGTATAAGTTATCGCAGTATTAAGTTTACTCATTAAACACAAAAAACACGCAATTTATCAAATGGTAACCATTTCTCTCATAGAGTCATTTATAGGATGAAAGAAGGAGACAAGCAGCGAGATAGAGAAGAGAAGGAAGAGAACTTAGAGAAACAAACCAAACACATAGAAGACTGACTCCCAGTTTACATATTGAGCAAGTATCCCAGAGATGACCATAGCCACCACTGTTCCCCAGGGGGCGCCTGTTAACATACAACAACTAAATCATCCACTGTTCCCCAGGGTGCGCCTGTTAACATAAAACAACTAAATCATCCACTGTTCCCCAGGGGGCGCCTGTTAACATAAAACAACTAATCATCCACTGTTCTCCAGGGGGCGCCTGTTAACATTAATGATTTCATATCATGCTAGTAAGCCCAAACACAACATACAACTAAAAAACAACAACACGATTTGAGTGCTACCGGAGTCCACGACAATATTTAGCACTATGAAAAACCTCAGTTGATACGCAGAATAAGAAGTGACTGATATTTTTAACGTTTACTAATCTGATACGCAGGTTTCAATCATTTCACATCAGAGTGGACAGTGTTCTGAGCTAAAAGCAACAGCACGTCACCAAACATTCATGTTAGGACCGATATCCATTAATCCGGTCCAGCTGCCATTCAGCACCGCAGTGCTCGGCTCAGCCTAGACCTGTTTATGACAACATAGAGCACGAGGTAACAGCATATTCTTACCGGCGTAGATGATGGTAACGAATCTACTTCTCTCGAGAGGAGGCGCCCATTTAGATATCATAGCGTGCATGGCAGGGTATGTAACACCCTAGACATACACACACACATACACACACACATACACACACACATACACACACGTACACACACACGTACATTTAAAAAGTAAACAAGCATTATAGTGAATAATCAACTATGTTGATATCTATCACTTTTAAAGCCACATGTTTAATCCGTTAGGCAATTTAGACCATTTTCCGCATAACCAGTCCAGTGAATGTCCGAGATTTTACTGTTAGATCATTTAGATTTCATAGCGTGCATTGCAGGGTATGTGATACCCTAGACATACACACACATACACACACATGTACATTTAGGTATCATAGCATGCATGGTCGGGTATATAACACCCTAGACATACACACACACATACACACACACATACACACACACACATACACACACATACACACACATACACACACATACACACATACATACATAAACACACACATACACACACATACACAATATTACATAATATTAAATTTAATTTAATATTAAAGATAATATAAATTCTTATAAAATTAATGGATTG
>CAJHZI010000849.1:125000-158858 GCA_905160935.1 Enchytraeus crypticus
ATGGGCTCACATCGATCAATTAATTAGTCTATCAATCAATCACATCAAACAAATCAATCAATTAATAAATAGTAATAAAGCGTAGCTCTAAACAGAATTCTATAGTAGGATAGTTCTATAGTAATTCTGTAGTAATTCTATAGTAGCACGTAGTAATATATAGTGTCATAGGACATATCCTACTCTATAACATACCTCCTCAGCACATTTCTTTTGCAGATTGATTTGGTTGAGTTGATCTGTAGTGACGTGTACTGTGGGGACGTCCCTGACATCATTCTTGTATGACGAAACGAACGTTAAACCTTTTATTATTATTATTATTATTATTATGTCTCTAAATGGACTTAGGCCTATAGCAAATCAAGTAGACCTATAGCCAAGCGACAAAATTCACAAACGACTACAAGTTATGTGTTATCTAGACAAGCCTGGAATATGAGCGACCCATTCGTCTAAAACACAAATCACTGATACATATATGCGTCAGTCGTCTCTTACGAAACGAGTTAGAAGATTCAATTATCAATTCTTCTGAACCTTGCGTGCGAGATGACAACACATCAGACTCATGTTTAGACTATAGGCTCGCTCGATCCACTCGGTTTTGTACAGTTGCAATACGCACCCGTTAAAACATCTAATCGGTAAATAAAACTTACGGAAACATTTCTTTATCCTTTATTATTTCTTATGAAAGGTGTATAGAGCATAAGTTCTAGAATACTATAATTACATGGATTTGACCTTAAGTTGACCTTGACGCATTATCCGGACGTGACAGTGACCTTGAGCTGAAAATAGTCACATTGAACAATTAGAGAGAGAGAGAGAGAGAGAGAGAGAGAGCTACAGAGAGAGAGAGAGAGAGAGAGAGAGAGAGAGAGAGAGTGAGAGAGTGAGAGAGAGGGAAAGGAGAGTAAGAGAAAGAGAGAGAGAGTGAGTGAGAGGAAGAGGAAAGGAGAGAGAGTGAGAGGAAGAGAGAGTGAGAAGAAGAGGAAGAGAGAGGGAGAGAGAGACAGATGGGTTATTTATCACTACACACGTCTCGTCGATCACATAACAGTCACAATAACTTAATCTACTTTGTACAGGAATTCTTTTAATATGCTTATGTTTACTTTACAATTATTATTAAACCTTAATACCGTTTTAACTTTTAACTGGAGAAAAGTCCCACACTTTTTATGGTTAACCTCCCCCCTCACTCCAGTAGAAGCCATTAAATTTGCCGTCACTGACTGCTATTTTCAGCAAAAACCTTAAAATAAAATAAAAATGGTTGGATCCTCCTAAAAAGTTTCATTTTCACCGGGAGAAATTGTAAAATATCGAAAAATTTGATAGAGGCATATTACATAATTACAATGCTTGCAAGCGATTCACACCACATTTACAAAATTACGAACAATTTGCTCATCTGGTTAAAACCTCAATACCCCCCTTGATTAAAAAATAGCATGAAATGGGATGGGCATGAAGTCAGTAGAGTTCTTCAAAGGCCCAAAACCCTAGGAACTATGAAGTAACATAGGGTTGATGAGCGTGGAGTGAGTAGATCTCTGAAGTAACGCAGGGTTGAACGACCACGCTTCCACACACAGACACACACACACAGGCATCCACACACAGCACGGCTTAACCCTCATATCATACTACATGTTGTTTATTGCACAAAACTTCTGACGGGTTTCTTGAGTAACACAAGGTCATCATTCACTGGAGTCCTAGATATTGTATCATCTGTGACCAACGTGCCGTTCAGTAGAGTGTGTGCAACGTTAGACTTCTCTCTCTCTCTCTCTCCTTATCTCACTCTCTCTCTCTCTCTCTCTCTCTCTCCTGAAATAGCACCTAGATAAAAATTGATTTCCACAACTTTTAAAGCAATTGGAATTTGCCAGGCCTAAGTTAAGTAAAACATTTTATATTAAAAAATATCATGATGATTTTAAACACGAGGTCATAGATACCGACATATTAAAGTTTGTCTTTGAAATGAAATTCTTTACTAGAACTATTTAATAGCTGATTGACGGTCATGCTATTTGGTAGAACAGTCTAGGGAGACAGATGGCGAGAGAGAGAGAGAGAGATAGAGGGAGAAAAAGACAGAAAGTGAGAGAGATAGAGAGAATAATTGTTGACTTGCATCTTATTTATAATTTCTGATAATTAAGGGACTATCCAGTTCAACTACAACCTACGAATATAGAGACAGAAAGGTTAGTCGTAGCTCTGGGCTGACTCCACGTCTAACAAGTTTCTGCTGGTAGCTTAGGAATAACAAATTACAATAAAACAGTCGATCGTTTGTGAATGTTGCCTTTTAATTGCTATTATTATAAAAAAACATTAAACACTTCAATAAAGTTCAGCTCAAAATACATTAAGTATCTAGTTTACTTTTCTACAACTACTTCCAACAAAATCAGTTAATTACAGTCAGTTTAACTCAGTGTAGGCCCTGAGATCATATATACAAAACACTAGCGACAGAGTCAACATAAATACTAATAAACAGTTAGATGTGATTACACCCATGATGACATCATTATGTATCTCCCAACATGATTGCCTCAAACTCTTCCGCACTTACTGTAAAAACAATCAATCAATCATATAGCTTGTACACTCAACTCATTCAATGATTGACTACAATCAATAAATTAATCAATCAATCAATCAATCATCATAATGTCTCATAGAGATACACTACATCAGTCAGCAGCTTAACTTGTTAATATTCATCAGAGACGCAAGAAAAGTCTTATCTTTATAAATGTTGAGGTCAGTAGACTTGTATAAATTAGCAGTGATTAATTATTTATATAAATAGTTATTGTTAGTTAATAATAATAATAATATTGATAATGATATGATCATGAGGAAGAGAAAGTTGACTCACTTTCACCGTCTCCGTCCAGATCAAACTCAGAGATCATGGACCTCAGCTCCTCGTCTGTCAAGTCTTCACCCAGCTCTCTGTAACATCATCATCACTCCTATATCATCACATCTATATCATCACTCCTACATCATCATCACTCCTACATCATCATCACTCCTACATCATCATCACTCCTATATCATCATCACTTCTATATCATCATTAATCCTACATCATCATCACTCCTACATCATCATCACTCCTATATCATCATTGTTAACATCATCATCACTCCTATATCATCATATAATTCACCCTCCTCTGCATCAACAACATATAAGCTTTTATTTGATATTTTTTAAAATAGCAACTGTTTCTTTAAAATGTCAACTGTTTCTTCTGTGAGAAATCTCGGTGTTATCCTAGATAAACACTTAACCTTCCACTAACACATAACTATAACTTCACAAGCATGTTTCTTCCAAATCCGTGATCTTCGTCGAATACGTCCATATTTGTCACGTGAGACAGCTGCTACAATTGGTGCTGCTCTTGTGCAATCGAAGTTGGAATACTGCAATTCCCTGTTTTTAAATCTCCCTGGCTGTGAGATTGATCGGTTGCAGTTTGTTCAGAATTCTCTTGCGCGAGCAATTTTTTGTAGTTCCAAGTACTCACATGTTACGCCAATTTTGAAGTCTTTGCACTGGCTAGAGATTAAGGAGCGTATCATTTACAAAACAGCTTCGTTAACCTATAAGTCCATCACCATCCCTGGCCAAACTTGTATGTCTCACTTGATTAAAGTGATGCAGCCTGCTGTTACTCGGTCTTCTAAATTAATTACTCTTGTGAGACCTAGCTTACCTTCGCGCTCTAAGCTATCTAATCATTCTTTCCAGCATGCTGCACCGCAGATCTGGAATTCTCTTCCATCAAATCTTCGGAAATCTTCATTTGAAGCACATCGGCCTTTGCTTTCCTATGAGCAGTTCCATAGGCAGTTGAAGACCTATCTTTTCCATCTCTCTTTTCCATCCAGTGTCCATGAGCAGCAACCTGCGCCTAAACCACCTTTTCTTTAACTCCCTTTACTTTGGACTGAATTTCTGGATTTTGGAATTTGGACCGTCTTTGGACCTTCTTTTTAGCTCGCTGGCTTGTTTTGTCTCAATAGTGCTCGATGTTGTCATTGATGACTGTAGCACTCTAATTGTTGTTATGATTATTATAAGCACAACAGCATGTGTCCACTAATCACACATCAACCTCACATAATATTATAACGCTTACAATAGCAACAGAGAGAAGTGGATCATCAATACTAAGTGAGTCCACATTTTATCTATGACTTGATCATTAATGTCTTCAATATTTCTTCACTACAGCCAATGACTAGAGAACCCTAGACCACAGAGACATGAGCTTGACGTGTTTCATATACTATATGAAGCCAGCAAGCAACCTCATTGTCTTTAATTCACTATCCTGGACTGGTTTCTCATTTTGCATCTTTTGTTTTTCCCGTATCGGCCTGGGTTTGGTTTCACAGTGTTTGACGTTGCCAATCATTACAGAAGCCCTCTAGTAGTTGTTGTTGTTGCTCTAGATTATTAGCGGCGTAAGTAGTGGCAGCACTGACCTGGCCACTCGTCTCAGGTTTCTTAGGCTGATCTTTCCTGACTCCTCCTCATCAAACAGTCGAAAAGCCTTCGAGATTTCCTCCCTAGGGTCCCTCTGTAGCAGCAGTTCTGTCACTGAAATCAGTCAATTATTCACCCTATAGCTAACATCATCATCATCTTCCCCTAAATCCCAGTTTAAGCAGGGTCAGGATACGAATAGACTTTCAACTCAAGTTCAATACAACTAGTATAATACAATTAGTATAATACAATTAGTATAATACAACTAGTATAATACAACTAGTATAATACAACTAGTAAAATACAACTAGTAAAATACAACTAGTAAAATACAACTAGTAAAATACAACTAGTAAAATACAACTAGTGTAATATAATTAGTACAGTACAACTAGTATAATACAACTAGTAAAATACAAGTAGTGTAATATAACAAGTATAATACAACTAGTATAATACAACTAGTAAAATACAACTAGTAAAATACAACTAGTAAAATACAACTAGTATAATATAATTAGTACAATACAACTAGTATAATACAACTAGTAAAATACAACTAGTAAAACACAACTAGTGTAATATAACAAGTATAATACAATTCATATAATACAAATGGTACTTACTGATGACTTTAAAATCATTGAAGCCAATTTTTCCTGAGTTCTCGTGATCATAGTCCCTCATAATCTGCTCCACTTCCACTTTCTTTGCTTCAAACCCAAGAGCCCTCATGGCCACCTAAATCACAAGTTACACAACACATCAACAATACTGGTCAACACAACTTACTCTCGGTGGCAATATAGATAATAGAGACGAGTGCAAAATGCTAGCGGCAGCAGTAGAGTTAAGACAACTACACTCACAGTGAAGTTTCCGATTCTTTATAGCTAAAATATAGTGAGGTCGAAGTCATTAATATTATTTTCAAAATATTTTAATGAGAATATTACTAAAAATTACTAACATAGATAATCAACACGTAAAATCATTGTACAGGATACCTTAAGTTCATGGTAATTGATGAATTTGTCTTTATCCGAATCAAACAAATCAAAGGCCTCAGAGATCTGCTGTTTCTGCTCCTCCGATAATTCCTTCTTCTTTTTAAGCCTTCCACGCCCATCTGTCGTGTAGTCACTTCTAAAATCGGAGATTACAATTGAGCATTAGACGTCAAAAATTAAACATCTAGTTTGGGATAAATTTATGAGTCACTTACACACAATCTTACTTATGTGAATATCAATTTTGTTATAAAGCAAGAAGTATTTGAATTTAGATAAATTATCTTCATCACTTTCTAAAACTGAACCGCCTTATGAACCTCCAAATTAATATTAAATTTTTAATCGGATGACCATTATTCAACCTGTCATGATTGTAGAGAGAAGCTGGATTTTGTACATTTGACGTCAGCTCCGTAGATTTAATCAGTTCACCAGATCAAATAATTTCAAACAAGTATGGACCTGTTTTAAAAACGTCTCAGGCACTTCCTCTTTCAGAGGACATCATAAAATCATCATCAGACGATTATTAGACACTATAATTATTTTATATTAAGAACATTTCAATCTTCGGAGAATCAGATTTAGGTTAGAAAATAATTTTAAAAAACATTTATTCCAACAAACCTGGTCGTCATGTTTTGTTTTTGTTTTAAATAATTGCATAGATACGAACTTGTGCTATGTTACGACACTTGTTACTTCCCGTTTGCTTCTTTAGAAATCGACAAATTATTATTAAATACCAATCAATAGTTATCTATGACAGCGCAACAAAATTTAAGCCATGTATTAATATAATTGAAGTGTTCTTTGAATGATAAATTCTAAAAGTCAATTAATGAAATGTCTCAATGTATGTTTCAAAACCGTTGTGGTTAGAGGTGTAGATAACGTCATGAAGTTTTAAATGACAGAGGCCTGGAGTGCTCTGAATAATAATAACAACAACAATTAGAGTGCTACAGTCATCAATGACAGCATCGAGCACTATTGAGACAAAATCAAGCCGGCGAGCAAAAGAGAAGGTCCAAAAACGGTCCAAATTCCAAAATCCAGAAATTCAGTCCAAAATAAAGGGAGTTAAAGAAAAGGTGGTTTAGGCGCAGGTCACTGCTCATGGACACTGGATGGAAAAGAGAGATGGAAAAGATAGGTCTTCAACTGCTTATGGAACTGCTCATAGGAAAGCAAAGGCGGATGTGATTCAAATGAAGATTTCCGAAGATTGTATGAAAGAGAATTCCAGATCTGAGGGCAGCATGCTGGAAAGAATGATTAGATAGCTTAGAGCGTGAAGGTAAGCTAGGTCTCACAAGAGTAATTAACTTAGAAGACCGAGTAACAGCAGGCTGCATCACTTTAATCAAGTGAGACATACAAGTTTGTCCAGGGATGGTGATGGACTTATAGGTTAACGAAACTGTTTTGCAAATGATACGCTCTTTAATCTTTAGCCAGTGCAAAGACTTCAAAATTGGCGTAACATGTTAGTGCTTGGAACTACAAAAAATTGCTCGCGCAAGAGAATTCTGAACAAACTGCAACCGATCAATCTCACAGCCAGGGAGATTTAAAAACAGGGAATTGCAGTAGTCCAACTTCGATTGCACAAGAGCAGCACCAATTGTAGCAGCTGTCTCACGTGACAAATATGGACGTATTCGACGAAGATCACGGATATGGAAGAAACATGCTTGTGAAGTTATAGTTATGTGTTAGTGGAAGGTTAGGTGTTTCTCTAGAATAACACCGAGATTTCTCACAGAAGAAACTGAACTCTCGTGGATTCGAATCCCGGCCTCGCAGATCTGAGAGTAAACTCTCGGACATTAACTGGACTGTTTACACGAAAACGGATTACATTGCCCGGATTCAATAAGTGGATAAAAAATGATAGATATCAACCTAGTTGATCGTTTCTTAGTAATGTGTGTTGTTTGTTGTTGTCTCTATTTGTTGAGCATAGACTATTTGATCACCTTGTTGCCCATCGACTTGATTGACGAGCATGGACTTATTGAGCATAGCGCGCGTCAACAAGTCTATGCCCAATATTAATAACAATATAATAGTCGTTAACTGTTTCAAAAACCAGATCTCAGTTTCTATGAATGTCCCGATTGAGTAGAGAATTAGTTAAGACTAAAAGTCGGAAGTTATACCTAGGAGGCGCTAGTGACTGCTTACCTGTCGACAAGCTGACAACATGTATGGGCACCACTGTAAGCGATCCAAAAAAACTTTGGAGACGGATTTTCTGGATTTTGCACCGTTTTTGCTCGCCGGCTTGATTTTGTCTCAATAGTGCTCGATGTTGTCATTGATGACTGTAGCACTCTAATTGTTGTTATGATTATTATTATTATCAATCAATAGAAAGCTGTGGATAGACTGAAGGCTCACTTTCACTCAATCTGGTCGGTTTTGAACTCTGATGATGACAAAGTCAAATATTTGTTTGTAGCCGGTTGGTCTATTGCCGTTACCTATTTACGATATGAACAGTGAGTATAGATGCGAGTGGACCAAGCCACATCAGCTAAGTACAGGCTTCAATGATGACTGACTCGACTAAAACTTAATCAATTCAAACACAATATGTTCCCAGGCTGGATTTTTAAGGATTGCTGCATATAGCCCTAATCAACAAATTGACGAAGAAAATAACTCATTAATTCTGATGTCATTGCTACTGCTCGCCACACGTGTTTATGCATGTATTCCATTCTACAAACTAATGATGCTTCATAAATGTGTTTTCAGAATACAGTTGTAGACGTGTTAGTTTGATTCTGCAAAAACGGTTCGCTTGTTAGCTTGTATGAGTTGTCGCGACTCGGAAATAACTGAACAATAATAGAGAGCTTGAGAATCAGGCTCATGTAGAAACTGTTACAGGATTTAAACAATAGATACATGATAAAACCACGACAATAGTAATAAAGCAATGCAATATACAGCAGTCAAATGGCCTATATAGTATTAATGTAACTACGATTCAAGTATTATAAGAAATAGAGTCAACGAGTCATTAACACAAAGTATACAGTATCTAATGCATTCAGCACAGTCGTTCTGATTTAAAATCATTTGTGTCTCTAAGCCCACCTCACGTCTGACAGAGTCAACAGCTCACAATCAATACTCACATCAGAGTTCTGCCTCAGAGCAATTCAGTGATGAGGAGACTTGAACCAGGGACCTACTGATTTTCAGTATGATATCTTAACAGCACACCAGTGGATCACAAGATATCCATTATCTTCACATCAGATCCACTCTGCCAACAGGACATACGAGGTAGAGAAATGACAGGAGAGCGGGGAGGGGTGGTTGGGGGTATAGGCATTAGCTCTACGTAAGGACTGGTTGCTTGGCATCAGTAACGAAACATTCACGGTTTGAAATGTTTCAATGGTAATAGAGAGTAAAAACAGTGCAGCATACAAGTCACACAGAATGACTGCTGTGTTCTTAGCAGCAAATAGGAGAATCGTTTAAATGATGCATAGCAGCTGTCTCCGGCTATCTTTTGTACGCAGCAGCTGTCTCAGCAGCCTGTGCAGCAGCTGAAGCAGCTGTCTCAGCAGCCTGTGCAGCAGCTGCAGCAGCTGTCTCAGCAGCCTGTAAGCTCTTCTTTACGCTGTCTCGACCTCTGGACTTGACGCTGACACCAGAGCCTTTAGGTCGTCCTCGTCGTCTAGATGATGATGATGTGCTCGCTGCTCCATTAGCTGAATCAATCAATCAATAACTAAATAAAATTGTTTAGCAATCACTGTAGTAGATGAGAGTGACGTGCTATCAGAGTCTAGGAGCTAGATAAGCAATTGGTTAGAGTGTCATGACAGCAGTACGACGCAGTGGCATGCTATCAATAGATCAGTGAAATCCGATGCCAGTCATTATCAGAATCAAGCAGATATCATCATCATAAGGCAAATCTAATCATCATCATCAGGCAGATATCATCATCATCATCATCATCGATCAATCGATATGGATTTAAAGCCCGATTCCTCGTCTTAGGGTAATGCGATGGAGGTCTCTTGCAAGCTCTATACAAACATACCTCAAAAAATTCTCCTCCTTATCATCATCATCATCAAGCAGATTTAATCATAAAGCAGACATACCTGGAGACGAGGCAGCCGTGCAGTCCAGAGTTACCATCCTGGCACTTGCTTGATCTTCATCAGCAGCTGCTGCAGTGATAGCACTGTCTGATCTCTGAGTGGTAGCACTGTACGTAGATATCTACATAGTGAAAACATCAGGTCAAGTGTAAGTACAATAAACAGTGAGAGTAGTACACTGTCTGATCTCTTGAGAGGTAACATTGCACATAGAATTTTGAAAAGAGTGACTTTGAGCAATGAGTGAGAGAGAGAGAGAGAGAGAGAGATTTTAAGAGGTAAGCTATGAAATACTTTGCCACAGTACATCAATAAAGAATATAATCACCACACAAACATACACCAGTTTCCTTACACAAAACTCTCTCCCTCTCTCTCTCTCTTTCACACACACACATACACAGACACACACACGCACACACCTCACTGAAAGGGCTGGCGGGATTTGATTGGCTGAATGAGTTGAAGCTGATCACTGATGACTCATCGAATGCTGACAGAGAGGCGGAGTCTTCCAGAGGTGTGGCTGTCCCACTCGCTACATCTCTCTCTGTATGTCTGCTTGTCTTGCTGGGTCTTCCACGAGAGACACCAGACACCTGCAATCAATCAATAAATCAATTGAGAGCAACCGATTAGCTGCTACAAATCATGATCCAGTTCTTACACAGAAATGTGCGTATATGTGTGTGCATACAAGTATGTGTGGTCGTGTGTGTATGTGTGTGCATACATGTATGTGTGTGTGTGTGTGTGTATGTGTGTGCATACACATATGTGTGCGTGTATGTGCGTATGTGTGTGCATACACATATGTGTGCGTGTATGTGCGTGCATACATGTGTGTGTGCATACATGTATGTGTGCTCGTATGTGTATGTGTGTGCATACATGTATGTGTGTGTGTGTTTACCTTGTCAGTAGCAGCGGCAGGTTTTCTCTTTCTATTTCTGTCTTTCTCCCTCACGAGCTCCTCCCTCTGTCTCTTCTCTTCTTGTTTCTGTGTCACTACACACGCACACACAACATGTCAACAGTCACACACACACATACATACAGGCACACATACATACAGACACACACACTGAGACATCTTCACTAAGCCACTAGACTACAGACATTGGATTAAGTGTATTAAGAGAACCGATGAGAAAGAACCAATCAGAGATCAGGTAAGAATGACTGAATAAGGAATAGCCAATAAGAGATTAGATAACAAGTGTACTAACGTTTTCTCGACATCTCATCATCATCTAGCAGTAGAGAGACGACCTCCTTCGGCTTCAAGATTTCTGGAGAGAAGCCACTGCCGCTGATGACCATGTTCTGTATCTGTACAACATCGTGCTACCATCCATTAGCTCAGCACATATAAACACTTCTTATACATAACAACGTAGAGTATCGATATACTTAATGTAACCACTATAATATTAATAATAATAATAATAACAATTAGAGTGCTAGAGTCATCAATGACAACATCGAGCACTATTGAGGCTAAATCAAGCCAGCGAGCAAAAAAGGTCCAAAAACGGTGCAAATTCCAAAATCCAGAAATTCAGTCCAAAGTCTGGTATGGAGATACGTCAGTGCATCAACACATTAAATCAAGAGTAGCTCTCTGTAGTATCCTCTCTTCAATGAACAACAACAACAACAACAAGATACCTGGTTCTTTTCCCTAGCTCTCTGTAGTATCCTCTCTTCAATGGTGCCCTTGCAAACAAGTCTATACACTGTGACCTGCCTCGTCTGTCCCAGCCTGTGAGCTCTGTCCATTGCTTGCTGATCCACCGTAGGGTTCCAGTCTATGTCATAGAATATCACCTACCAGCCAGCAATCAATCAATAAATAAATAAATCAATCAATCAATCAATCATCAGAATAATATATTTTAAGTATTTTTCCATATCCATACTTAAATCACTTCAAAGTTTTCTCTAATAAGAGATAAATATTTGCAAATGTAAAAAAGGAATCTGCTACTAATTATAACTAAACAATTTTTTCATGCATTTACACCAATGACAAGTTAGCATTATAATACACAAGTGTTACATAAAGTGTTGGAAGCAGGGATTGGCTAGCACTGTTACACACAAGTGTTACATACAGTGTCAGCAGTAGTGATTGGCTAGCGCTGTTATACACAAGTGTTACATACAGTGTATGCAGCAGTGATTGGCTAGCGCTGTTACACACAAGTGCTACCTACAGTGTCGGCAGCAGTGCATGGCTGGCGCTGTTACACACAAGTGCTACATACAGTGTCTGCAGCAGTGATTGGCCAGCACTGTTACACATAAGTGCTACATATAGTGTCTGCAGCAGTGATTGGCTAGTGCTGTTATACACAAGTGTTACATACAGTGTCGGCAGCAGTGAGGTTAATGCCCAGTCCTCCAGCACGGGTGCTGAGGAGGAAGACAAAGATGTCAGAGCGTGCCTGGAAGTCAGCGACCATGTCTCTCCTCTCAGAGATCTTAGAGGATCCATCCAGCCTCATGTACGAGTGCTTCCGGTACCACAGGAACTCCTGAGCAACAACAACAATAGCATTAACGCCTGCAGCACGTGATCTTGTAATACTGGAGCCACCTGGAAGACTAGGTGTTGAGTGCTTAACCAGTGCGACCACACTAGCTCAACAACAACAACGTGGTAACACAGCATGAGTGTTTTAACAACAGCAACAATCAATCAATCCACCCATCAGTCAATCAATCAGTCAGTCATGATATTCTAAGAGGAGCTCATTTCTGCACCACAGAGCTCATGAGAGCTCAAGAGAGAGAGAGAGAGAGAGAGAGAGAGAGAGAGAGCGAGATAGAGTTACCACTTTGAGTGTTTTATCTCACCTCCAGTATGTCAATCATCTTAGTCATCTGAGAGTAAATGAGCACTCTGTGACCCTCCTGCTTCAACCTTCCTAACAGCTCATCCAGTATGTACAGCTTACCAGCGTCTCTTATCAGCGTCTCCTTGTCTAAAACACACCAAACAATCAGTCAGTCAACCAGTCAGTCAATCGGTTAATCTATCAATCAATCCATCAATCCATCATTCAATCAATCAATCAGTCAATCAATCCATCAGTCAATCAATAATAATAATAATAACAACAATTAGAGTGCTACAGTCATCAATGACAACATCGAGCACTAGTGAGACAAAATCAAGCCGGCGAGCAAAAAAAGAAGGCCCAGAAACGGTGCAAATTCCAAAATTCAGTCCAAAGTCTGTCAATCAAGTCTGTCAACCAATCCATCCATCAATAAATCCATCTATCAGTCAATCCATCAATCACTCAATCCATCCATCTATCCGTCAATCAATCAATTTATCAATCAATCCATCCAGCAATCATAAGATACGAGTAGAGATATGGGCTGCGCTGCTATCGTTTCAACTCTTCTAATAATTCATGTAACTGATGATACAAACGCTCCTTCGTTGTACTACATGGCACCACTGTTTGACAAAAAATATTGTGATTTGATTTAAAAGTTTATTTCCATTTCTAACAGCAAGATACCAATAAGAATGAGAGCAAACTTTTCAATAGCTGATAACTTCTGTACAACGGCTTGTCTCTCTATTAGTTTAAGACTGACAGTTATCAAAAACTGAAAACACAATATTCTGTGACTACCCTGTATACAGAATGTCTCAATAGAGTAGGGGTAACGTCGTGAAGTTTTAAATGACAGATCCTGAGGTGAATTGAACCCTTGTGGGTTCGAATCCCAGCCGCGCTGACCTGAGAGTAAAATCTCGGACATTCACCGGACCGGTTACACGGAAAATGGAATAAATTGCCTAACGGTTTAAACATGTGGCTTTAAAAGTGATAGATATCAACGTAGTTGATCATTTCACTATAATGCGTGCTTACTTTACTTTTTACAGCTGAAGTAGTAAACTAAAAACACTATTAAAATTTACCATGGAAGAGTTTATAATAATAATAAAGATTTAACGTCCGTTTCCTCATCCAGGGATGATGGCAGGGACGTCCCCACAGCACACATCACTACAGATTAATTCATCCAGACCAATCTGCAAAAGAAATGTGCTGAGGAGAAGTAACGTCCTAAACGAAAGCCGGTGATCAAAAATGGTCAGAGCAGATTGATTATGTCTATATTATTAGACTATAAAGCTTAGAGACTGCACTACCTGGAATGTGTATACGAGAGAAGCCGTGCTTGGGCTGTAGACCGTTAAGCCCCGCCCCTGACAGACTGGAGGCGGGGAAGAATGATCGTTTAGCCTCTATCACCTGCTGATCACCATCAGGCACGCCATACCACAGGCATGCTCTGCCCTCAGTCGTGCCACACCGTGCCTCTCTATCGTGCCTCCACGCTGCGCTCCTATCACTAGTGTGCTGATCCATGTGCCTGGCATACACCTACACAACACACACACAATACTCATATCTCTCCTCTATGTATCTAGCATACACCTACACAACACACACACACAATACTCATATCTCTCTTCTATGTATCTAGCATACACCTACACAACACACACACAATACTCATATCTCTCCTCTATGTATCTAGCATACACCTACACTACACACACAATACTCATATCTCTCTTCCATGTACCTAGCATACATCTACACACACAATATTCATATCTCTCTTCCATGTACCTAGCATACACTGTATGTGCTAATACAAACCCTGGGTGATGTGTAGTAGAGGAAGGCAGGCATGTCTGTGGCCACACACTCCAAGATTCTCACCGGTACAGACCCATCGCTTGACTCACCAACCTAAAACAACAACATTCACACTGTCTACCAATCACAAACTCTTTACATATGCACGTTTATTGCATGTCTCAGGCTTCTAAATGTTGCAGCTGCAATAACTGACTCTGTGTACAGATATTAATGCTACTTCTTAGCGATGCACTTAATGACTCATTTGAGAGAGCAGCATATAAATGACTCGCACATCTCAGTGAGCCGACTCTTTTGAGCTGCTCACTGCTCTAAACTGGTCCAGACAATGGCTACAGTACCTGCACTGAGGCTGTATCTAATGCTCACTGCACTCAACTGGTCCAGGCACTGGCTACAGTAACTGCACTGAGCCTGTGTCTAATGTTCACTGCTCTCAACTGGTCCAGGCACTGACTACCGTAACTGAGGCTGTGTCTAATGCTCACTGCTCTCAACTGGTCCAGGCACTGACTACAGTAACTGCAGCTGTCTGCTACTTGGTTCTGCATTGTTGCCATATGAGCAGGTTTCATGCACATTTGGGCTATTTACGAGGTAGTTTCATTAAGTCGTTGGGCTAAAAGTTTTTGTGACGGATGGTAACCCTGCATACGAGTGCTATAAGCTGACAACGTTGAATTAATGTACATTATACATACGATGAAGCGATAGTTTGTAAAACCACCATATTAATATCAATGTCACTGTATTACTACCCCATGGTTATCAGTCTTAAATTAGTATCACGACATTAATTATATGCGTTCAAATATAGCTTATGCAGGTATACACCGAGCTCGCTTTCTGAAGGTACCATCAGTGATGGTTCTAACTTTCTGTCTAACTCTCCCCATCTTAAACAGCTTTATAAACTACTGTCTCTACATTTATTTTACTATTACACAGTAGTGTAGTGGAACGGGAATGCGTGGGACACCCATTCCCTACTTTTTACGCGAGAGGGAACACCCCTCCATTATTTTTCTCAAATCCATGTAAAAATGGGTAATCTGCAATTTCTCTGACTGTAGTCACTGACTCTCTGTACTGCAGAGTTAGGGTTGTACTTGTACATTTAAAAGTTACATTTAGTACTCTGAATCACTGAGAATGCTTCCGACTTTAATTGTTTGTAGAAATTTCACAATAGCCTCTGCGGCTGGCTAAACTACAATAATTTTCAATTCAAAGTAATAATTTTATCACGATTTTGTATAATTTTGTACGACTAATTTGCAAAAGTTTTATTAAAAAAGCTTGACAACTTGCACAAGGTTTAGTAATATTGTGTCTTACGCCACTCTCCCCACTTATAATTTTACACCTGCTAGTGCATGTAGTTTATACGTGTTCGAGGCGGCAGCTGATACATAGCCAGCCTTACGTAGCACGGCCTGAGAGGCTCGAGTAAGAACAAGCAGGCCTAGATCGTTTGAAATGCGAGTACGGCTGTATAGGCCTGCTACAAGGCCTAAGTACTGGCTGTCTGGAGCTGCTCAATGAGAGAACTGAGCTGTGAGCGAGAGCAGCTCAATTCAAAGAGCAGCACTTAGTGAGTCGAAAGAGCAGTGAGCAGCCAACTCTACAACTTATTCAACATAACAAGTCCACTTTAACATAATATATAATGGAGAGCATAGACTAGGGGCAAACTACTAACAGATCTTATAAATAATCATTAAGACATAGACACGTAGAACAACAATCTTCACTATCTCATGCTCAAACAGCTCTTATCACTCGTAGCTCTCAGTTAACAGTGAACCAACGAGAGCGACTACCTGATCACCCGCAGCAGCTGTGTTGTGTGCAGCAGCTGTGTTGTCAGCTGTGCCGGTGGAGATGAAGGAGCTGTTAGAGTCCACCACGCAGCAGTCATCGAGCAGTCTCTTCCTGTGCTCAGGTGTGTGCGTGCGTGCATACAACCTGTGCACAGTGTGTGTGAACACGCAGCCTGTGTGTGAGCAGAACACCAGTCCACTGAGCGCAGGGCTGGAGAGCAGACTAGGGGCTGAGAGCGGTGAGTCAGCTGATAGACTCATACTGTCACGTGACAGGTACCTGTACAGCAATCAATACAACTATCAATACATCAATCAATGCATCAATCAATACATCAATCAATACATCAATCAATAAATCAATCCATGCATCAATCAATGCATCAATCAATCAATACATCAATCAATACATCAATCAATACATCAATCAATGCATTAATCAATCAATGCATCAATCAATACATCAATCAATACATCAATCAATGCATTAATCAATCAATGCATCAATCAACGCATCAATCAATACATCAATCAATACATCAATCAATGCATCAATCCATGCATCAATTAATACATCAATCAATACATCAATCAATGCATCAATTCACGCATCAATCAAAACATCAATCGATGCATCAATCCATGCATCAATCAATACATCAATCAATGCATCAATCCATGCATCAATCAATACAACATCAATCAATACATTAATCAATACATCTATCAATACATCTATCAATACATCAATCAATACATCTATCAATCAATGCATCTATTATACTCCTATTTACTAAACTTGTCATGATCAGCAGATCACTTACGCCTCTGCTGTGGGTTAAACTACTGTTCAGAAATTAGGTAGTCACTAGTAAATGTTGCGTGGTTATTAACTGCAAGGTCAACCACCAAAATTATGTCGCTCAGCCAATGACAGCATTGTTCTTCAGGCTGATCGACCAATCAGCTTCCTTTGTAAACAAAGCTAGAATATTATATGTTAATCAGTGGCGTAATAATATAATCAGCAGAGTAAACGTCCGAAAAGAGAGGCGCAACTACACATCACTTTACACAGTGATTATAGTTTACAGGAAACCAAATTGCGACTAATCAGGAGGTTATGCCGCTGTTGTGGTTTAAACTCCAGATTATCTCACTAGTGAATACGGTCATAAAGCAATTCATCAATGAACTTTGGTCAATCAATCAATCAATCAATCACTGAAAAGAAACTATGTATTCGGTTAGTATGAGAATATTTTCTAAATATCTGAAGAAACAGTTGGAACATTTATCTTCAGGTAAATAACATCGGCCGAGAGACCGAGTAGGTACGGAGAAAAGAGATAATAAACCTGGTGGACAGGAGAAAAGAGATAATAAACCTGGTGCATAGGAGAAAAGAGATAATAAACCTGGTGGACAGAAGAGAGAGATAATAAACCTGGTGGACAGAGGGCGCAGGTGTTGATATTCTCGCCTGTGATGTACAAGATGTGCACGTCTCAAACACTCTAACAGTGAGATCCATCTACAATCAATCAATCAATCAATCAATCAATCAAAAGTGAATAGACATTACGCTGCTAATTAATGAGATGCAACAAGATTTCATCATATTGTCATTACATGTTCATAATATTTTCAGAAAAGTGTAATCCTCATATCTATGTTGTTCATAATTTACAGCATCATAGGAAATTGTTTCCTAAAAGTGGAAAATGAAGGAAGAATGGAAGGAAATGGATAGAGGAAGACCAAGGCTTGAGATTCTGGATGATTTGCTATCTAATTCATATACAGAAATGAATAGAAAGGTAGAGGATAGAGATATATGGAGGAGTATTATGCCATTTACCTGCCAATTAGCAGTGCACTAAGAGAGAGAGAGAGAGAGAGAGAGATTACACTACTCTGTTATCAGATGGCATATTAGTGAACTTTACTTATATGTTGCACTGTGTAGTCAGCAGGGTAAGATATTAGAGAACCTTTCAGTACAACATTGTAACTGTCTGCATGCCAGTCCACTGAACATGATGACATAGAGTATAATGTAACTATCTGCATGCCAGTCCACTGAACATGATGACATAGAGTATAATGTAACTACCTGCATGCCAGTCCACTGAACATGATGACATAGAGTATAATGTAACTACCTGCATGCCAGTCCACTGAACATGATGACATAGAGTATAATGTAACTACCTGCATGCCAGTCACTGACATGATGACATAGAGTATAAGGTAACTACCTGTATGCCGTCCACTGACATATCCGATCGTTATAGAGCTCTGCGGAGCGAGGTTGATGAAGCGGTGAAGCTGAACACTGGCGAGCCTACCGTCCACTTCCTTTGAGGGCTCATGGGGTGGTAGCGCGACTGATTTGGAGTTGTCGTGTGTGATGTATGTGAACGTTTTGTAGGAGGCGTATGTGGCTGTGCTGGGTATAGAGTCGTCCAACAAACCTGTCTCAATATTAACATGAAATAATAATACATTAAAAATAGTTGTTAATCTATAAAATAGATTAGAATAATTTAAATTAATTCAATACATGAACCATCCAATCATATGCCATTTGGAGCAGTAGATTCTTCCATCTGAGACACTCCTGTCAATATCTATCATATATATTTAACCAACGCTAAATCAACTGTAAATTAATGAAAGAAGTCTAACAAACAGAGCAACATTAATGGGAAGTTAGCGAGAAAACTCGTAATCTCTACACCTTAGCTTAGATATGTTGAGCTAGGAGGAAGACCAAGACCTACCCTCTCTGTAGATGAGCTTGGGTACTAGGTAGGTAGGCAGCTGGAAGTAGATTGGTGACTGTACATCTCTCCTCTCAAACAAATCTGGATGATTACACACCTGAGCACAACATGTACAACGATGAGCAGAGATTAGAGATGTTGTAGAGGAGAGACAATGAACAGAGATTAGAGATGTTGTAGAGGAGAGACAATGAGCAGAGATTAGAGATGTTGTAGAGGAGAGACAATGAGCAGAGATTAGAGATGTTGTAGAGGAGAGACAATGAACAGAGATTAGAGATGTTGTAGAGGAGAGACAATGAGCAGAGATTAGAGATGTTGTAGAGGAGAGACAATGAGCAGAGATTAGAGATGTTGTAGAGGAGAGACAATGAACAGAGATTAGAGATGTTGTAGAGGAGAGACAATGAGCAGAGATTAGAGATGTTGTAGAGGAGAGACAATGAGCAGAGATTAGAGATGTTGTAGAGGAGAGACAATGAACAGAGATTAGAGATGTTGTAGAGGAGAGACAATGAGCAGAGATTAGAGTAGAGGAGAGAGAACGAGCAGAGATGAGAGTAGAGAGAGGACCTTGCGTAGCTGCATGACGAGGTTCATAAGACTGCTGGTAGAGGCAGAGGCAGACGAGTGCACTGAACGACCTGAGAGAGCTGACTGCAGCAAGTCTTCTATAGAGATCTTGTTCTTGATTGCTCGGTACAGCAGCTTCTGCTGATGAGTCAGCGGACAATACACCAACACCTCTATCTACACATACACACACACCTCTATCTACACATACACACACCTTTTTATCTACACATACACACACACAAATACACACACCACTATCTACACATACACACACATACATACACCTCTATCTACACATACATTTAAATCTATCTACACATACACACACACTGCCTCACAAAGTTCGCTCATTTATCTACTCTCATATCAACACTGATAACGACTGGATGTTGTGTAACACAATAGAAACTGGCAACATCGGCATTTTATTTTTTGGAGATAAGATGCAAAAGTGATTGACGTAACATTACTTGATGTAATGCAGGAAAATTTAATAAAGAGACAAACCTTGTCAGAGAGCTCGTTCTCTACATCTCTCTTCACTCTCCTCAACATGAACGGCTTGAGGATCATGTGAAGTCTGCTCAGCTGATCTACACACGTCAATACAAGTTGTACACACGTCAATACACGTTGTACACACGTCAATACACGTTGTACACACGTCAACACAATAGTAATAACAACAATTAGAGTGCTAGTCATCAATGACAACATCGAGCACTACTGAGACAAAATCAAGCTGGTAAGAAAAGAAAAGAAGGTCCAAAAATGGTGCAAATTCCAAAATCCAGAAATTCAGTCCAAAGTAAATGAGATGTGTACAACATGTGCACAACTCGTGTACAACGTGTGTACAACTGTTGTTGGCGTGTGTACTACATGTTGACGTGTGTACTACGTGTGTTGACGTGTGTACTACGTTGTACACATGTCAATACGTGTTGTACAAACGTCAATACACGTTGTACACATGTGTACACATGTCAACACATGTTGTACACACGTTAACACATGTCAACACACGTCAATACAGGTTGTACACAAGTCATCAAATGTTGTACACACGTGTTCACATGTCAATCTACTTAGTACACACGTCAACACACGTAGTACACACGTCAACATATAGTACACACGCCAACAACATGTTGTACACACGTTGTACACGTGTTGTGCACATGTTATACACATCTCATTTACTTCATATGTTTGTTTCAGGTGCCACTGAATCATATTTATAATGAACATTGAAATAATATGTCAGATGGCTTCTATATGCTTTCGTTAAGCTCTAGATATACAATGAGGTACAATACAGTTGTGTATAAACTGTCAAACTTTAAATACAGACAATAAGCTGTTCTGAACTGTGCCAAGAACTGAGAGAATAAAGCTAAGGAATTTCCATTGTTATATTTAATTTGCCAAGTCCAATCTCAACCAATCATTGACTGCTTTGTGACGGAGGAAGCGAAATGATTAGAACATACTCTCGTCGAGGTTTGACTGTTTCTCCACATGACTCTCTATATCCTTAGAGAACCATTCACTGAACTCATCCAGCGAGTCAAACAATGTAGGCATGATGAAGTGCAGCAGAGCCCACAGCTGTCAACATACAATAAGTGCAGCAGCTACCACAGCTGTTAACATACAATTAAATAAGTGCAGCAGCTACCATAGCTGTTAACATTCAGTCAAATAAGTGCAGCAGCTACCACAGCTGTTAACAAACAATCAAATAAGTGCAGCAGAGCCCACAGCTGTCAACATACAATCAAATAAGTGCAGCAGCTACCACAGCTATTAACATACAATCAAATAAGTGCAGCAGCTACCACAGCTGTTAACATACAATCAAATAAAAGCAGCAGCTACCACAGCTGTTAACATACAATCAAATAAGTGCAGCAGAGTTACCACAGCTGTTAACATACTAAGCTATCATGTATTAGATGCAGCAGAGTCACCACAGCTGCTAGCATACTAAGCTATCATGTATTAGATGCAGCAGAGTTACCACAGCTACTAGCATACTAAGGTATCATGTATTAGATTCAGCAGAGTTACCACAGCTGCTAGCATACTAAGCTATCAGCTATTGAATACAGCAGAGTCACCACAGCTGTTAGCATATTAAGCTATCAGCTATTAAATGCAGCAGAGTTACCTCAGCCATGGAGTTCTGTATGGGAGTGCCGGTCAGTAGCAGTCTGTTTCTACAGCTGAAGCTGAGCAAAATCCTCCATCTGGCACTGTGACAACAACAATAACAACAACAAACCAATGAGAAGTCATGAGCACTGTAACAACAACAACAATAAACCCATGAGTAGTCATAAGCACTGTAACAACAACAACAACAACAACAACAACAGACCTATGAGTAGTCATAAACACTGTAACAACAACAGACCTATGAGTAGTCATAAACACTGTAACAACAACAACAACAGACCAATGAATAGTCATAAACACTGTAACAACAATAACAACAACAGACCAATGAATAGTCATAAACAGCACTTCACTCTCACAGGTGGGTATGATAGACTGATTTGAATCCACACCCACAGCATTTGCTTCACTTCAATTCTGCTCAGAAATTTTACTACACTGCCTCTAATGCATGTCTAATTATCGTTCTCCATGCAGTAATTGATTAATTGATTGATTGATTGATTGACCTACCTCGTTGAACTCTTAATGGCTTGGGCTTCATCTAGAATCATGTAGTGCCACTTGATTCGCTGAAAATATTTAACGTCCGTCACGATCAGCTGATAGCTTGTTATGACGACATGAAATGAGGCTTCCTCCAAGTGTAACTTACTCTGACTCCAAAACTTCCTCAACACCTTACGATCCTGAGTGTTGCCCCAGTACGGCACAACCTGCAGAACAATTAGGTCAGGCCATAGACACAGCACAGCCTGCAGAACAATGAGGTCAGGTCATAGACACAGCACAGCACAACCTACAGAACAATGAGGTCAGGTCATAGACACAGCACAACACAACCTACAGAACAATAAGGTCAGGTCATAGACACAGCACAACCTGCAGAACAATGAGGTCAGGTCATAGACACAGCACAACACACCTGCCGAAAAATCAGGTCAGGTCATAGACACAGCACAACACAACCTGCAGAACAATTAGGTCAGGTCATAGACACAGCACAACACAACCTGCAGAAAAATCAGGTCAGGTCATAGACACGGCACAATATAACATGCTGAACAATGAGGTCGGGTCATAGACACAGCACAACACAACCTGCAGAACAATTAGGTCAGGTCATAGACACAGTATATACAATCAGCCGCTTCAAAGCTTATTTCACCCATGTAGTTAATTGGAGCGATTATTTAATGTTACAAGTTACCAGTTCTTCAATAGCGACTTAACTACTAGAATAAATCCACACAATCATCATACTTATCAACACATGATATATTTCTATATTGTTGTTTTTATTAGAGAAACTCGTATAGCAGCGCAATAGACTAAACCACTTTCGAGACTACTTTAAAGAAAGAAATTTACTATCACTAAATGCTGTACAGATAACTTTAAAGTATTTTTCCATATCACAATGGATACTAGTCAAGAAAAATAATATATTCCAAACAGCATACATTATTATCATATACACTTGAATCCCAGTTTAGCTACAGTCAGGATATTAATAGACCTTCAAACTCTTTCATTCATTTTAGTAAAATTTGTAGCAATTTCTGGAGCCTAAGCACTAGCCAACCATGCACCCTTCCAGACACTGGTGTGGCTCTTGGTGCATCGTCACCTCTTACGACACATGCAGTCCATTGGTTGGTCTATTCTTCAACAATCCCGTCAAAACCGGGGAAATAGCAGACAACGTCTGATATAAAGTTCTGTAAGACTGTTATAGAGGAAGTTATAGAGTAGGTTATAGAGGAGGTTATAGAGGAGCTGTAGTGACCTTGAACCTGGGCACAAATCTAGAGACCTCCTGCTGCCAGTTGTGTAGGGTGGAGGCAGGGGCAATGACGAGGAACGGGCCCCAGATAGAGTGCGACTAAACAACACAACAACAACAACAGTACATACAACAACAACAATACATACATCAACAACACAACACACAACATCAACAATACATACAACAACAACACAACAGAGAGTGTGCTACACAATTAAAAATATGTGTACTAGTAGTCAAGAAGGTGTACACTATATTAACGTCTAGTCTCTCTCCTGGACTATCTACATGCATATACATTTAAATCACTAAACGTGTAAAACACTGATTCAGTCAGCAGTTGAACAATTCTATAAAACTCATCAAGAGATTACTTCTGTCATTTGCTTATCATCATCATCAGTGCCACAAAAGTCATGTCTAGAAAGTAGAACGAGATAACTTCTATCATTAGTTTATCATCATCACCATCATTATTATCATCATCATCATCATCAGTGCCACGTAGTCATGACTAGAAAATAGAATGAGATAACTTCTGTCATTAGCCCATCATCATCATCATTATCATCAGCAGCGCCATATAGTCATGACTAGAAAATAGAACTATTCTATTTCACTTTTTACGTGGAAAGGAGAGAGAGAAACAAACAGAGAGAGAGAGAGAGAGAGAGATAGATAGAGAACCTCTGCCAGGTGAGCTAGGAATGCTATGCTCTGCACAGTTTTACCCAGTCCCATCTCATCTGCCAGTATTCCATTAATACCCTGATCATATAGGTTAGCCAACCAGTTCATTCCCTGAGAACATCAATCATAGCAGTTACAATAAGTCATTAATATCCTGATCATATAGGTTAGCCAACCAGTTCATTCCCTGAGTAGAGCAATCATAGCAGTTACAATACAACTCACTGCACCAGCACAGAGAAGAATGGTGGTGGTTCACCAGTCCAGCACAGAGCAGTCCTCACTAAAATTGCATGATTCAAGTAATTACTGCCATCTTCTATATCAACAGCAGAGAGAGAGAGAGAGAGAGAGAGGGAGAGAGACTGCTAGAGAGAGATAGAGAGACATACTCTGAGCTGATAGGTCTTGAGATCTCCACAGAAGATTTCAGGCTGTTGTCTCTCCACATCAGTGCCCAGTGATGGGTTAGAGAATCCTGCCTCAGCCTCCACTCCTCCTCCTCCATTCATCCTCTGCCTCATCTCACTGTCAAACTCTCTGTTCTACAGTCAAACAACAAATGCCAAGTATAGTCCACTAATAGCAGTTGTCTCACTATGTAGACATCTAGTAGAATATAGATATCAGTCCACTAGTAACAGGTGTCTCACTATGTAGACATCTAGTAGAATACAGATATCAGTCCACTAGTAACAGGTGTCTCACTATGTAGACATCTAGTATAATACAGATATCAGTTCACTAGTAACAGGTGTCTCACTATGTAGACATCTAGTAGAATACAGATATCAGTCCACTAGTAACAGGTGTCTCACTATGTAGACATCTAGTAGAATACAGATATCAGTCCACTAGTAACAGGTGTCTCACTATGTAGACATCTAGTAGAATACAGATATCAGTTCACTAGTAACAGGTGTCTCACTATGTAGACATCTAGTAGAATACAGATATCAGTCCACTAGTAACAGGTGTCTCACTATGTAGACATCTAGTAGAATATAGATATCAGTCCACTAGTAACAGGTGTCTCACTATGTAGACATCTAGTAGAATATAGATATCAGTCCACTAGTAACAGGTGTCTCACTATGTAGACATCTAGTAGAATATAGATATCAGTCCACTAGTAACAGGTGTATCACTATGTAGACATCTAGTAGAATATAGATATCAGTCCACTAGTAACAGATGTCTCACTATGTAGACATCTAGTAGAATATAGATATCAGTCCACTAGTAACAGGTGTCTCACTATGTAGACATCTAGTAGAATATAGATATCAGTCCACTAGTAACAGGTGTCTCACTATGTAGACATCTAGTAGAATATAGATATCAGTCCACTAGTAACAGGTGTCTCACTATGTAGACATCTAGTAGAATATAGATATCAGTCCACTAGTAACAGGTGTCTCACTATGTAGACATCTAGTAGAATATAGATATCAGTCCACTAGTAACAAATGCCTCACTCAGTTAGTTAGATATCGAGTAGAATACAGATATCAGCCTATGTACCAACAACATCATGTCTACGTCTAAACAAGCATTTTAGTCAAATTCTAGAAACATATAGGCAGACGGCAGCAGTAGTGAGAGGTGTGTACCTTGAGCTGATGCTTGAGATAGGCTTGTTCTGCATTGCTCAGTGCCTTCTCTTTCATCTCCTCACAGTCTGAACATCAACAACAACAACAATATATCAATAAACACAACAGCAATGTCTCCTCAATATCAACTGTAGAAAGCAGCAACATTTACTATATACCATAAGCAGCCATCAATCAATTATTTATTATAAATTTAGAGAATATACCACAAGCAGCCATCAATCAATTAATTAGTATAAAACTAGACGATATACCATAAGCAGCCGTCAATCAATTATTTATTATAAATCTAGACAATATACCATAAGCAGCCATCAATCAATTATTTATTATAACTTTAAGTAATTACAGAACATTCAAAGGCTATGCAGGTCCAAACAATTGAAGAAATAGACAAATTGTAGTTAACAATTCTTCCCATCAATGATAACATTCAATTTTTTGATGATATAATTAATTGCGCAGTCCATGAAAACATTTCCAGTTTTAATCACTAATAACAATAAAAATAGAAAGAAACAGACCATAATCATCAAGACATCCGGTAGAAACTTTTCTGCCATCAGCCAATCTCTTAGCGATACCATCATCCTTATCGTCCAGCCTCCCCAGTATAGCCTCTCTCTCTTCTTCACTCCCACCCCCCGCTATCTTACCAGCCATGAAGTGAGCGTACAGCTCCGTCTGAGTGATGAGAAAGTTAAGCTTACGTTGTTGTCTCTTCATCTACACATCAGACAACACAACAATATCTTCTGATACATTGACACACAGCTGTCTCAACTATATCAATCAATCAGAACAACTCATACAATGATACCTCTCTGGACTCTACATCTTTTTATTTATTTCACCAATTCAATGGTAGACAAGTTACCCAATCAGAAGTACTTATACAATGACAAACCTCCTGAATCCTGTATTTAACAATTAGATGTACAGTTACGATGATACACACCTCCCTGAACTCAACCAATCAGAAGTGCTAACACACCCTTCTCTGAACTCAACATCAACCAATCAGAAGTACTGACACAAACCTCTCTGAACTCAACATCAACCAATCAGAAGTAGTGACACAAACCTCTCTGAACTCTATGTCAATCTTGTGCTGCTCTAGAGCCTCTCTCTCAGCCCTACGTCTCTGTTCTCTCTCCACTCTCTCAAATCTCTTCCAGTAGAGCTGCATCTCTCTCGCCAGTCGCCTGCCTCGCACGGCTGCCTCTCTCTGCTGCTTCTGAGACACCACCGCCTGCCTGCGCCGCTCCTTCTGACACTCTCTACTCAACTGTCAATCAAACAATCAATCAATCAATGACACCACTGCCTGCCTGTGTCGCTCCTTCGGACACTCTTTATTCAACAGTCAACCAATAAATCAATCAGTCAATCAATCAATCAGATCAATCAATCAATCAACGACACCACTGCCTGCCAGCGTCGCTCCTTCTGACACTCTCTACTCAACTATCAATCAATCAACGACACCACTGTCTGCCTCCATCGCTCCTTCTGACACTCTCTACTCAACTATCAATCAATCAATCAATCCATTAATCAATGAGTCAGATCAATCAATCTATCAATCAATCAACGACACCACTGCCTGCCTGCGTCGCTCCTTCTGACACTCTCTACTCAACTATCAATCAATCCATCAGATCAATCAATCATTCAAGCAGATCAATCAATTAGATCAATCAATCGAATTTACTTCAACATGCCAGGTATCAATCAAAGCACTACGCAGAAATCTACAGCCTGCATGAATTGAATGCTCGTGATGCATGCATACTGTCGTGCTAAGTTTATTGCGGTTCATTTGATTGTAATGTGGCTGAACAAGGTCTCACAAGTAGCACACGTAGACTAAAAGCTTTCAACCAAGATGACATCCAGCACTCTACACGCAGCACTCATCTAACCTCCTCATCCTCTACCCACCTGTCCCCTCATCACAGCAACAGTTCAGATTCTCTTCTATCAACTCATTTCATCAACAGCTTTGCTTGAATCAATCCGTAGTGATAAGTGATGCGAGACGTCCTTGACATCAGCGTTATATGAGGAAATGAATGTTAAGAGCTTATTACTATTACTGTTATTATTACTCTAAAAAAATGAAATTTTTGAGCATGATCGGCAATTAATTCATAATTGTAGCTGTTTTCAATTATCTAGGCATCTATAGAGAAAACTCTACTACACAAGTTTTCATCAATCAAACCTTTTTCAGACTTAAAAGCCCTTCCTTCCTAGCATTAGCCTTCACTCTTTGAGCCTGAAAGTATCAAACATCATATGTAACATTTCTCAACCACTATCCTAGCTGTGCAAGAGGAAAACAAAGTGAAAAGAATTAAATATATTCCTACAGCATGCCATTCTAAGTCACCATGCGACTACCACAGGCACTACACTATTCCTACAGCATGCCATTCTAAGTCACCATGCTACTACCACAGTCACTACACTACTCCTAAGCTTCTCATACTGCAAAATAAACCAACCCAGTGAGAAATATACCAATAATTTAAAAAGCTAAAAAAATGCTAAAAAAGCTAAGGTTAACGTCAGTTTCCTCACTCGAAAGCGATGTCAGTGACGGGCGAGCCCAGGATTTGAAACCTGCATCAACTGATCCGCGGTCGAGTATCTTACCAACACTAAAACGCCAATAATTTTAAAATATACATTTTAACTTGTTGCCAATAGTCTTAAATTAATCAAAAATAATTCTAACATTTATCAGTATCCTAACAATTCATGAATATGCCAGCATTTAAGTCACTCTCCTCTTCCAAACGTGCAAAGCACTGATTCAGTCAGCAGTTGAACAATGTTATACAACTCAGCAAGAGATTGTTCAGTTGTTAGCATATCATCATCATCAGTGCCCACAACAACAACAACAAATGCTGTGCTCTAATTGAAAATAAGCCTACCAAGCAACAAATCATTATAAGTTTATATTAACACAAAGTGTTTAATATTAATATTCTGGAACATTGTAGACTCACTCGAGGTATTTCTTTTTTAACGATGAGGAGCCACAACCGTCTACGTCTAGACAGCAGTTGTTCCTCACTTAGCTTCTTGTTCTTGTTCTTACCACCCTTCAATCCAGCCGTGATGCCATCATCTTTCATGTCATCTGCATCGGCCTTCAATCAATCAAGCAATCAATCAATGTTTTAAAATAAAAAACAGTAGTTAGATTTAGTCATTCAGTATGTAACTCCAGCCCACATCTCAACTTGTATTTACTCTTACATGCTCAGTGCGTTTCAATCATGGAAACATTCTCATTTCATTAAATCATTTCTAACAAGAGATTAGTGCAGCCACTCACCTCTCCAATATCAGCACTTGTAATATCTTTCTCTCTCTCCTGCATATTCTGCAATCTCTCTGCACAATATAACACAGCAGATAAAGCAATCAATCAATATGTTAATCAATCAATATGTTAATCAATAAATCAGCAATCATAACAGTATTGTCAGGTGTTACCATCTTCCACAACAGCTTGAAGATCTGCAGAATCACGTAATCACTGAGGATAGGCAGCAGAAGTCACTGATACATTGGGCAGACTGAGACGTATTCTGCTCTAGAGCGAATCCAGCAACAAGTTAACAAGACCTCAAGATACTAGGAACAGAGAGAGCAGAAGAGATTGTACGCTGTACTTACGCTGTACTATGCTGTTCTCCAGCTTAATCTTCTCCTTCATGATCCTGCGCTTGTTAGAACCAGCATAGCCTCTCTTCTCATCATCGTACTTATCAACGTTACACAGCAGGCCTACGCTCATGTACTCATACTGTCTCAGCTACACACACAAATACCATACAATATATTACAATACAATACAATACAAATACATTACAATCCGATATAATACAACAGTACAATATATTACAATACAATTCATTACAAATACATTACAATACAATACAGAAGTTCTATGGGTTAAGAGCATCACCGAAATTGCAAAGAGAGAGTAAATGTAACTACTAGTTTAGTTTGTATTGCAGAATGTTGTTGTGTAGATAACATGTCTCACCTCTTTATCTTTACTGTACACGTCTCTACATCTCTTCTGATAGACGTGCTGCTTGAGCATGAACGACAAATCTCTCTCAGTAAACTCTCTATCATCATCATCATCATCATCATCATCGGTTGATGTGTCACTCAACAGCACATCCTGTCAGTTAATGAATGAATGAATGAATGAATCAATCAATCAACGAATGAATTAAGTCAATTCATCATCAACAATAAACATATTAAAAATTCATCAGGGAAATAATCTAGATTTAAATTAACCATAGAATTCAATGAATTTTTTCTCTTTCGTTTAATATTAAGTGTTTCAGATAGCCATTTAACAATTAATCAAACCAACCTGTAACCATTGCCTACTTCTATCAACCCTCGCAAAGTTATACAAGTGTCGCCTGTCTTGCTGCCTTTCTACACATAAACACACGTACATACACATAAACACACATACACACACATAAACACACATACATACACATTAACACACAGACGTACACATGAATACACATACACACACAGACAAATGCTGCTTCTCTACACATAAACACACACACATACATGCACATACAAGTGCTGTCCACACAAAGGTATTATAATAATAATAATAATAGATGGCAAGCGTCCAGACGGCATGACTTTAGTGCCCTGGTGCAATGGTAAATGTGCCGTTTGGGACATCACGGTCATTGACACTATGGCAAACTCCTACCTGAATACGACTTCAGTCACAGCCGGTGGTGCTGCTGTTCATGCCGCCTCTAGGAAGTTGGATAAATACCGTGATCTGTCCTTAGGATATGAAGTTGTTCCGGTGGCTATTGAAACCATGGGCCCGATGAATCCCGAAGGAGTTGACTTTATTAATGGCATAGGCAGACTTATTGCAGAGCAAACCGGCGATACGCGAGAGACATCTTTTCTTTGGCAAAGGCTTTCCATGACTTTGCAAAGATTTAATGCAGTCTGCTTCAGCAATTCTTTTAAGCCGATTGATGACCTCGAGTAGCCGGGCGGCGATTCAGCACGTATTGCTCGAATCGTTTTTATCAAACCCCAGGTTCTTTACACTGGGGTAAAAAAAAAGAAGAAAAAATAATAATAATAATAATAATAATAATAACACTAATTCGCTAATAACGCTCGAGGTGGTTAGTTTGTTTACGCACACCTGTGTTTTTCTTTAGCACTTTTTATCGTTTTTCTTCACTTCTGCTAATTTTGTCACTTTGTCTTTTGTCATACTGCTTTTATATATATCCCTGTACGCCCAGGCCCTTTTATTTCTATTCTTTTGTGCGCATTCGGCTTATTTTACCTTTTATTAAATCTGCATTATGCTTTAGTTTTCACCTGCATTGGACTATTGGACTACAGCTATTTGCAGTAGTGTTCCAGTTGTAATTCTTTTATCTCTCGCTTGCTATGCCGTGTTTGCCACATGCCTGCCAGACAGACTTGGCCACTGTCTCAGACTGCCAACAAGAAAACTGGCATCTGTTCGGTGTGTCTAGCTCAACGTCAGCTTCATTCGGGAGACGGAAAGGTCCATCTTCATGGCCCATTGGATAATCGTTGCCCGGGTTCCAACCAACCTCCCTTGCTGATCTCCGCACAGGCGGCAGCTTCGCAACCAGGTCTTGCAGTTTCTGATATAAGGAATAAGATCAGGAATCGGAGCTGCGCCTCTGGTTCGGCTAGACAGAGTTCTCCTCCCACTGCTGCTCCCAATTCTGCTAACTTATCTCGTAATTCATTTTCCTCTCAGCCGCTCATTCTTGAACATCCCTGCTTGTCGCGACCAACAATAAAACACATTCCCAAATCAGCCAGACCTGCCTGTTCAGCAGCCTTGATTGATGCCTTCCGTAAGATCGAAAGCGATCCCTCAGTTTTATTATACTGGTCAGATTTGTTGCTTTTCGCATCTTCGGTTTTGCAAGTCCCTGCTCGCACAGGTAAAAGGCATAATCTAAGCTCTTTAATTAAGAAAAGGTTGGAGGGCCTAGGTACTAGTGCTCCCACTGAGCCGGGCGTAGAAAGAATTAAAAGAGCTCATCATTCTCATGACTCCCGTGCCTCAGCAGTCAGGTCCAAAATGGAAGATGGAAATGTTTCGGCAGCTGTGCGCATCCTCTGTTCAGCCGAAAGTCCAGCACAATGCAATTTAAACACTTTCAATATCCTGAAGGCCAAGCACCCACCCGCAGCTAGTAGCAGTATAATGGCACCCCTTCCGGACTCAATGGAGACTCCGCCCATTCAAGTCTCAGAGTAGGATGTTGTCAAAGCTGTACGTAGCTTTCCAGCAGGCTCAGCAGGTGGTCCTGATGGCCTTCGCCCTCAGCATCTTCTGGAGCTTGTGACTTGTAGAGAGTCGGCTGGGGCATTTTTGACCGCTTTGACTTCTTTCGTGAATCTCCTTCTTAGAGGTGTTTGCCCCCCTGAGGTCCAACCGGTGCTGTTTGGTGGTAAACTCTTAGCACTCAATAAGAAATCTGGCGGCATTCGCCCCATTGCAGTGGGTTACACTTGGCGTCGTTTAGCCGCTAAATGCGCAAATCGCTATGCAGTGTCTGCTCTCAGCGAATACTTGAGCCCAATTCCACTTGGAGCTGGTATTCCAGGTGGCTGTGAGGCAGCTGTTCACGCTACTCGCCGTTTCGCTGAGTCAATGCCAGCTGATCACTTCGTGGTAAAGCTAGACTTCTGTAATGCTTTTAACTGCTTGAGTAGATCACGAATGCTCAGCGAAATACATCACAGGATACCAGAGCTGTATAGTTTCTGCCATCTAGCTTACTCAAGCCCTTCGTGGTTGAAGTTCGGAGACTGGTGCATTGAGTCACAGGAAGGAGTCCAACAAGGGGATCCCTTAGGGCCCATGCTGTTTTGCTTGACCATTCACCCTCTCCTTACTTCTCTCTCTAGCGATCTCACGGTGGGATACCTAGATGACATTACTCTAGGTGGTTGCGAGTCGTCGATTGCAAATGATGTACGACTATCATCGACAGAGGCCAAGATTTGGGCTTCAGTTGAATCGTACCAAGTGCGAAGTCATATCATCAGTTTGCAAATCTCCGGGCAACTCAGTTTTGTCATCATTTGTGCCAATGTGCCTAGCCCATAGTTCTCTACTCGGCGCGCCACTCTCTGGAGAAGAAGCTACTCCACCGCTTTATCCAGTCGCCTTGAAGACCTCAAACGTACAGCATCGCGCTTGAAGTCGCTAGCCGCTCATGATGCTTTAACAATCCTTCGCTTTTCTTTAAGTGCACCTAAACTTATGCACGTTCTGCGCTCTAGTCGAGCTTCTCTAATCCGCGGCTTTTAGACTACGACGAGGCTCTTAGGCAATGCTTGTGCGCCGTTATCAACGCAGATTTGTCTGTTTTGCAGTGGCAGCAAGCCAGACTACCGGTGAGCATGGGTGGTCTTGGAATTCGTCTTGTTTCCCATATCGCGCCTTCAGCCTTCTTGGAATCAGCGATGGGAACGAGGCAGTTGCAAGACGCCATCCTTCATAAGTGCTCCCTTTCTGCGATAGTCCATTGACAGTTGCGTTTGTCAGTTTGGTCCAAAAGCCTCACTCCAGTGCTCCACCCACTCAGTCAGTAGCCAGGAAATTCATTGGAACGTACATAGTGGAGATTATAACGTCTGTAGAATCCCAGTCCAGTGCAGTAGACAGAGCACGACTCCTAGCTGTATCAACCAAAGAAGCAGCGACTGGCTTCACGCTCTCCCTGTTGCTTCTTGTGGGTTATTTTTAGACAATGAGGCGATTCGAGTAGCTGTTAGTTTCCGTTTAGGGGCGAAAACTTGCGAGCCTCACATGTGCCCCTGCGGTCTTGAAGTCGACGCTTTAGGTCTCCACGGTCTCTCCTGCAAACGAAGCTCAGGTAGAATGTCTCGCCCTCACAATTTAAATG
>CAJHZI010000850.1:0-37500 GCA_905160935.1 Enchytraeus crypticus
TATCCCATAAAAATCGGAAAATGCTTGACTCAATTTAGGTGGATCTGTTTTTATTAAATTCAAATTTTAAAAAAATTACAATTTTAGTGTGCCATCTTTAAATTTTTGCAGATTTACAAATATTTATAATTGACATTATATATGTGTTACGGCTTTTTGGAGTAAATAATTTTGCACCATAGCATTGGATTAATTTTCATAACTATTTTCGTAACTTCATAAATGATCTGAGAGTTTCAAATTTGAAACCCTAAGGTTAATTATGAAGGTATTGTTGGTTCAGTTGATAGTAAACGGTATACACTATGGTCATTTTTCTGTAGAAGTACAAGTGTTTAGCAAATTGTCCATATTTGAAAGTTTTATGTTACTAAATTGCACTTTGTTTCTGAGATATTAGATCAAATTTTAACTAAGACATTTCCACTTAATTATAAACGTTTTTAATATAGGCCTAAAGGCCTAGTGATAAGATTAATTTTTAAACTGATGAAGCATTATATTTGCTGGTTATAGTCAAGGAGAATATTTCAGATATAGTAATAAAGCTAAATATCTATTTTATGAACATTTGTTGGTCAACTAACAATATTTTAAGAAATGTACAGGAATAAATGCTACATCTCTCCTTTGTCATTGTCATACTCGGGTGAAAAATGTGGGAGTTAATATGATTATAATTAATTATAATTAATTGAAATGTGGCAGTTATTACTTTAAATTTTTTTATCATAACCATTATTATTATAAGTAATGTTAAACAGTTTTGCAAAATTATCCAAACCAAACCATTTTGAACTCTTGTGAGGTGGAAAGCAAGCCTAACCCGAGCCGAACCCGAACCCTTGTTCGAAGCGAACCCGAACCGAACTTTCATTTTCAACAAACCGAACCGAACTCTCAAATTGTCAACTGCTTACCGAACCCGAACCGAACTTTCATTTTCAACGAACCGAACCGAACTCTAAAAATTCATAAAATTCCCATCTCTACTACTAATTCCATATAAGCAGTCTTTAAACACAGTAATTCAACCAACACGCCAAATATCACGTGGATTCAATATGATGTAATCAAAAGCCATGTATGTCAACATAAAACACGTTTAAAATCCACAATTTTACAATATATCCCATAAAACTATATTAAACCTACTACGTACAATTTTAACACTAAAGTTAAATGAATTTGACTTACAGGCACATAGTTTTCCTAGGGATTAACTCAGCTATATCTCAACGATATATGGATGGCACAATCTACGACTTTCTTTCTCGCTATCAAAAACAGGAAAGAATGAAGAACAAAAACAAGCGCACAAGCACATAGCTGCCAATTATCCCAAACAAAAAACTTTACTAGGTAAATATTTTTATTAAATATCGTCTAATATCTTTTAGAGCTTATTCTATCTCTAGCAATAACTCCCTGCTGAAGGATCTCCGGAAATCTCTCTAATTCGTCTCCAACACGTACAAAATATTCTTTTCAAGTCGTCTGTAATGTACAAATATTCAAATCCCACATTTCTTCTCTTTGAATGAAACTGCATTGGCTTCTAATCTCCGAACGAATAAAATTCAAGATTGCTTCCTTGGTTTTCAGAGGTTTAAGTTAATGGTAAGCCATCCTATCAATCTGACCTTCTTTCAATCTATATTTATCAATCAATGCTTCAATAAAATTTCACTTCCATGCTGATGATACTCAGCTGTACATCTCATTTTCGAGCTCAGATTCTGACTTGAAATTGCAACACCTTTCATCTGTTCTTGACAAAGTTTATTCATGGTTTTGCAGCAATCGCCTCTCTGTCCACCCCTCTAAAACCGAACATCTTTTAATCGGCACTCCCCAGCAAAGAACCAAAATTGCCAATTCTTCCATCAATTTTCAAAATCTTGCTCTCACTCCTACTCCCAAGGCTAAAAACCTTGGTTTCACATTTGATGAAAATCTTGATTTTAAATCTCATATCTCATCAGTCTGTCGTTCATCTTTCTTTCAGATCCGTCAAATCAGACAGATACGGTCATCTCTTGATAAAACTACATCCATCATTCATGCTAACTCAATATTTCATTCTAAACTTGATTACTGCAATTCATTGCTGTATGGTTTATCTTCTTATTCTCTCATGCGTTTGCAACGCGTTCAGAATTCTCTAGCACGTGTTATCTGTCGATCCTCAAGGCTTCAGGCCACCTCTAGTTCCATGCTTAATAATCTTCATTGGCTTCCTGTAGTTAAAGGAATTAAGTATAAAATTGCTCAGTTAACTTTCAAACCACTTCTCTTTGGCAATCCTTCTTACCTTTCTGATCACCTAATCCAATATCAACCTTCTCGTAAGCTTCGTTCTTCCGATACCAAACTGCTCAAAATTCCTAATATTCTCACTTCGTTAGGTAGAGGTTCATTTTTTTCTCCGCTCCTACTGTTTGGAACTCTCTGCCTCCTGATCTTCGCTCATGTTCTACTACTTCCACTTTCCGTTGTAGGTTGAACACACATCTCTTCACACCATAGATTTAATTTCATCTTGCTTGACTGTTTTTTGATCTCCGGACCGGCACTGTTAAGGATCTTTTATTTCTCTTCAGCACGTGTTATTTTTTTTCATATCGTTTGGGGTGAATCGATTTGTAGTGACATGTGATGGGGGACGTCCCTGACATCATCCTTGTATGAGGAAACGGACATTAAACCTTTATTATTATTATTATTATTATTATTATTATTATATATTATTAATCTAACCTATTTTCTATTCATCTCTATTTATTAATCTAACCTATTTTCTATTCATCTCTATTTATTAATCTAACCCTCTCATAGACTTCGCTCATCTAGTGAAAAACCTTCTCACTGTACCAATCTAAATCTGCCAAAGGCAGACGCTCCTTCATGCTTTCTGCTCCGACAATATGGAATTCTCTGCCACAGAATCTTCGATATTTTAATTATACCAATTTATTAGTGCTTTGCGAGGCAAACTAAAAACCCATCTCCTTTCGCCATAGATCTAAATTTTGATCCGATTGCCTTGGATGTTGGACTTGCTCTGTCTTGATATCGCTTCTGTATTCTTTGATTTCTCTTTTGGTCTCCGTGTACTCAGTCGTTTTCGTATAATGTTTTGGCGCCTGTTTGTGCAGAGTCTACAAAAGACGTCCCTAACATTTCCTTATGGCGAGGAACCGGATATTAGATTCTTATTGATTGTTTTATTAACATATCTTTAACCATTCATAATCTAGGTGGTGAGGTGTCGGGGTCACATATTTTTGTATTAAATAGTATATGTATGTTCTATAATTGAGTATTTAAGGTATTATTTTATCCCCGTGTTGTTCCCGGGTGTGGTTGGGACCACCGCAGAATAGGGCAACCACAAAAAACGTCTGTGTACGTAAGATGCGACTAAGGCAGATCATGAGAAAGACAAAGGGAACCCGCCTCAGCATTAAATTCTCCCATGTTTAAATGATATACAGAATACTGAAGAAGTTCCTGAAAGAGTCGAAACAGAGAGACAGTTAATAGATGTGATAAGAAATAGAAAGAAAAGCTGTATAGGACATAATATAAGGCGTTGGTTTACTGAAGGATGCAATACTGTAGAAGGAAGAATAAGGATCTAAGACATGGGTGGAAGTATGATTACATAGACCAGAGGGTAAATCTTATTTTCTTTACTTCACTGTCTTTAAACAGTTTTTCAGGGTTTTTGCACTGTTTGGATTTGGTGCAATTGTGCTCATTGTTGTTATTGACAATAGCAGCATTTTAATTGTTGTTGTTGTTATTAGCTTGAGAATGAAATATCTCTATTATCTGAGAATTAATTATCTCTATTATGCAGATTAGTAGTTCGTTAGCAATTGATAAAGCCCTTCCTACTTACTGTTTTCATGGCTTTAGCAAGTTCTTCAAATGAGTGATAGGCATTTAGAGGCACATCCAGTGTCTGAGCGGTGCTAAATGTCATTAGTCCAACTTGAATATTACCTGACTCAATCGGGAAGCTGCGACAAACTTCGATAATAAAATCAATGATGGGTGGAAATTGATTTGAACTGAGGCTTCCAGAAACATCAATAGCAAACACTACATCCACCGGAGAGCATAATCCCACAGGTCTCGCTGTCAAATCAATCAATCAAACAATGAAGTAATGAACGATTAACTCATCATCTCCATGAACCGTTAGTAACATTTACTAACGGTTTAGTTTGCCAATCAATCAATAATCAATAAGTATTTAACGTCCAGTTCCTCGCCATAAGGCAATATCAGTGACGTCTCTTTCAGAATCTACACAAACAAGCGCCAAAGCACCAACCGATGACGAATGAGTACACAGAGATCACAATATAGCGAGATCAAAACTATGTAAGTTCAAGATCCAAGGCAAGCGGGTCAAAATTTAGACCTATGGCGTAAAGGGATGGGATTTTAGCTTGCCATGGAAAGTACCAATACAATTTCAAGATCGAAGATCTTGTGGCAGAAAATTCCATATTGTCGGAGCAGAAAACATGAAAGAGCGTCTGCCCATGGCTAATTTAATATCTGGTACAGTAAGAAGGTTATTACAAGAGGATTTGAGATTTGTGGGAGGAGCTTAATTAAAATATTAGAAAAACGGAGCTAATATTGGACTTTGACCTCATTTACCACGTTTACCTGGAGTCTCTGGCACCCGTAAGTAGCCACGCTTCAGTGCTCAACAGTGCTGTACAAAGTACTTAGCAAAATATTTTAAGTAAAAGTAAAAGTAAATGGTTGATAAAAGTTAAAGTAAAGGTAAAAGTAACTTTATCAGAATATTACTTAAGTAAAAAGTAAAAGTACTCGACAAAAAAGTAGTACATGTACTTTTAAGTAAAAAGTAAAAGTACTCTGAATTTTTTAAGAAAACAAATTATACCTTGATAGAAAAGTTTTACACGTTCTTAAATTAGTTTAGTTAGTTACTCGATTTAATTCATATTACGAACGGAAACTTTAAATTCAGTGTCTGATGTTTCTGAACTAAAAAGGAATATTCGACCCACATGCGCAGGCAAATTAGATTTTAAATTTTTGTCGTTACATTAAATTTTGAATTCACAATTAAGTTAAATTTATATGGTCAACTCAGACTCTCTCTGCAGTGTCCTAATAAGTAAATAAAAGGTCCAATGTATTCATATTCCTACTCACATGCTGCCTTCACTACCTTCACCCTCCTTAAAGAGCACTCCACTAACTAACGAGTTATTCCCTACTCAAATGTTAGTGAATTACACCTTAATTTTACCGACAACTTCAATAGGAATAATATGACTTCTGATATGGTTTTCCGTTGTCGTTCTCAGATCTAACTCGGTCGCCTCTTAAGATAAAATTTAGTTTATGAACGGTTTATTCGTCTGTGTCCCAAACACAACATAACTTAAACTGGTTAATAGAAAAATAATCATTGACATATTGGCAAGGTCTACAAAATAAAGCTGTAGGTTAATGATTTATGTTTTTATATTTTTCCTATCATTGTTAAATAGAGCAAAAAAGATTATATTATGAATAGAGAATATTTTTGTATTTGTGATAATTATCTTCCATCACTTTCACTATCAAACCTACAGTTCTCCACAGAAGATTTTAAAATTAGAGTCAAATTAGTCAACCCACGTACACTGTAGATCATAGGCTTTGATTTACCTCACACACCTGATTTAGAGCAGTTAATGGCGCTAGCTAGCGTCCTAGGGTAATAGGGTATAGTATTTTCATATTCTCTTTGTATTAAAAATTTTATTAATTAGTACAAAATTTGGCCAAATATATTCATACAGTTTTCAAAAATTAAGTAACGCGACTCTTTCAATTAGACGGATATGAGTAAAAGTATAAAGTACTACAAAAATTACATTCGCTACAAGTAAAAGGTACCCGGGCAAATACGGTACTTCGTTACAAGTAAAAGTATCTCTTGAGTACTTTATACTTGTAATGTAACTAATTTTACTTCATTTCTTCAGTAATGGATGTTGATCAATTGTTTTCAATAGTTACAGATTGGGTACACTGTGAGAAGTATGAGGAGAGGAGGCCATGAGCCTTGTCAGAGATTCCGAAGCAAGAATTAAGTCTAGAAAGGTTTTTATTGTGGTTTATGGTGTCAAACGCAGCGGAGAGATCGAGAACAACTAGGGCAGATCATGGCTAGACAGAGATCATTGTGGATATGGATAGACAGAGATCATTGTGGATATTGGTAAGTACAGTTTCAGTTGAGTAGAATTTACGAAAGGCAGATTGAAAAGGTGAGAGTGATGAGAAAGTATCTAAGATGAAGGACAAAGACGTGAGAGTGATATATCTAAATCCCTTTCGAGGACTTTGGAAATGAAGTTAAGATTTGAAATTGGCCCAATAGTTGAAAAGCTCATTTTTAGGTAAGGTAGCCTCCTTCAAAATAAGAGTGACAACGGCTTTTTTAAAATGAGATGGAAAGACACCTTCACTAAGGTAAAAGGCTTATTAAGTGAGTTGTAGACGGCTCAAATACATCGATGCAGGATTTGATAGGTTTAGTTGGAATGAGTTAAATTCCACATTCCAAATTCGTACAGCAATTCAGACAGGCGCGTATACCTGCTAACTTGCTATCTCACGTTGAATTATAAAAAATCACTTCCTCTGCCTCATCATCAGGCCGTAGGCAATTATGATTTTAAGGGTAAGAGAAATGGATATTCAAAAATGAGTGGTCCCTTGTATTGATGTCCGAGATCTTACTCGTTGTTAAAAATTGTAGAAACCAACCCTTTACAGTTCAAATCATTTCTCTACCAATAATTTAAAATTAATATAAACGACATAGAAATAAAGTTTCATATGCTATCTATTTTCCTATTCACTATTAGTTGTTAGATCGTTGCAATACTCGTTCCAGCAGACACATTTCAAACAGAGCAGCATCGATTGCTACAAATGGTGAAAATTATTTTCGGAAGCATCAAAATAAGAAAAGCAAAATAATTAAGACAAAGTAAATTAATTAAACGATGTGCAATATATGACAACGATGTCGTTGTACCATATGACAACTTAAGCCGGTCATCGTGTCTTTTTGTATCATACCCTGGACACGTTGAACATTTTCTTCGGTACAGATCTAGACGTGGCTTCCTGAATGGGACTCGTTTTCGGTCGATTGCCTACCTCGCTGGAATTCAGCTACCCACCGATAGATTGTAACCTGATAAGAGGTATTAAAGCGCTACTCCCTTCATGTTCACTACAATCTCACTTTGGGACAAACCCTTCAAAATGTAAATATAAAATAACGACACGCTTTACGTTTTTTTCCATTGTTTAAAATTATTGCTGAGCAGACATCTTTAAAACATTTGCCAATCAACCACAGTGGCTTCACCCTCGTGACTATTCTTAAAAATACTTATATATATATATATATATATATATATATATATATATATAATAAAAATAAATATAATATAATAATATAATACTAATATATATTCAATTATAAAGGTGAAGTTAATATCACAATAAATGGTACGACATTGGAACAGGTAAGGAGTTTCAAATATTTGGGTCATACTATAACCGATGATGGGAAATGTAAGACGGAAATATGCAGTAGGATTGCACAAGCAAAAGCGGCCTTTGGTAGTAGAAAAGAACTATTAACAAAAAATCTAAAGAAAGACACAAGGACAAAGATAGTGAAAACTTTGGTTTGGACCACGCTATTGTATGGATGTGAAACATGGACCTTAAGGAAGGAAGATATTAGGAAACTGGAGGCATTGGAAATGGGGATTTGGAGAAGAATGGAGAGGATTAGCTGGACTCAAAAGGTTACAAATGAGGAAGTCCTGGAGAGGGTTGGCACAGATAAACAGTTGATAAATGTATTAAGAAATAGGAAGAAGAGATAAATCGGATACATTCTGAGGGGGGAAAGTGTATTAAAAGAAGTCATAAAAGGTAGAATAGAAGGAAAAAGAGGCAGGGGCAGGCCGAGATTAGGTATGTTAGATGATTTAAGGACCCACTCATATATGGAAATGAAGAGGAAGGCGGAAGACAGAGAAGAGTGGAAGAGTTATGTACCATGAACCTGCCAGTAGGCGGTGCACTAAGAGATATACACACACACACACACACACACATATATATATATATACACACATATATATATATATATCTAGACTGTAATCAACAAACTTGGAGGCTGACATATATATATACGTATATATAATATATATACATATATAATATATATATATATATATATATATATATATATATATATATATATATATATATATATATGTATATATATTTATATACATATATACATGTATATGTGTATGTATATATATATATACATGTATATATATACATACACACATACATGTATGTATATATATATATGCATGTATGTGTATATATATATATCTTAGTGCACTGCCTACTGGCAGGTCCATGGTACATACTACATAACGCCTCCACTCTTCTTAGTCTTCCGCCTTCCTCTTCATTTCCACATATGAGTGGGCCTTTAAATCATCTTACATACCTAATCTCGGCCTGCCCCTGCCTCTTTTTCCTTCCACTCTACCTTTTATGACTTCTTTTAATACACTTTCCCCCCTCAGAATGTGTCCGATCCATCTCTTCTTCCTATTTCTTAATACATTTATCAACTGTTTATCTGTGCCAACTCTCTCCAGGACTTCCTCATTTGTAACCTTTTGAGTCCAGCTAATCCTCTCCATTCTTTTCCAAATCCCCATTTCCAATGAATTGAACTGGTTTTCCAGCCTTATCATACAATTCCTCTACTTATTCTATCCATCTTTCTTTTACTTATTCCAACTCTGTCTTCAATTCTCCATCTTTACCCATTATGCTAATGTTCTTTGCATCTCCTTTCTTTTTTCTATCGGTTATTGTTAATATCCTGACTTCCTGGTATAATAGATCCGACCTCCCTCTACTATCATATTCTGCTATATCATCACACTATTCACTCCACCAATGATCTTTTGCTTTGTCTGTAATTCTTCTAAGTTCATTGTTTAAGCTTCTATATTTCCTTCGGCCATGACTGGTGTCAATACCTTTCCATTTCCTCCTTTCATCCATTTTGTCTAGCATCTCGCTTGTTATCCAAGGTTTTTTAACTGTTTTTGCTTTAAGAAAGCCATAAACTTCTTTTGCACCTATTTTAATAGCTTCCTTTAGCTGACACCATCTTTCATTTCCCCTGTTCTTTCGTAGTCCTTGATTTCCTTAACTTTTCTTTCCACTGCTTCCTGAAATTGACTTCTTTTCTCGTTCAATCCGTTCAAATTCCATCTCTTACTACTTTTCTTCTTAAGTATTTTCTTCAGCTGAAGTCCTACTTTTGCGTGCCATTACTAGATTGTGGTCTGAATTAATATCGGCTCCTGGATATGCCCTTGAATTCTTCACACTATTTCTGTACCGTTGCTTTATCAGAATATAGTCTATCTGGTATCTTACCTCGTTTCCGGTGGTTCCTGGTTTCTTCCATGTGTAACGCCTTGTATATATATATATATATATATACATATATATATATATATATATATATATATATATATATATATATATATATATATATACTGTGAGTCAAAAAAAAACATGTGCGCAGTCTTTCGCCCATAACTTTGGTATTAGTGAACCGATTTTTTAAATTTTTGCATAGGTATAATCAGGAACACATTTGCTATAAAATAACGTTAAGTGACTCTGTTAATTATTATTTTTGCGTTGAAGCAGTGCTTGAAAATATGCGCGACTGAAAATATTCAGTTTAAGTAAATCAATCGCTACAGAATGTTTACAAATCCGTGGCTTAACAAAAAACGAAACAAGCAGTATTATACTGCTACTGTCAACTGTCAAAGCTTAATTATGCTCAAAGTGCCCTCCTTTAGCTGGAATGCAAGCTCGGAGACGCTTGCGCCACTCATCTATTGCTTTATCAATGACAGATTGCTTCATGTCTTGCCAAACGTCCACCAGGCGTTGCTTCAACTCGTCCACGTTATTTATTTTCTTCTTTTCGGTGTAATTTCTTTAACAAGCAATCTGGCCCTCCCAGAATCCAGTTTTTTGTTGGAAATTCGGCAATCAACCAATGTGAGCCACAACCCTTTAAGAGGTACAAGTTTTTGTGAACTCTTAATCTGCTTTAGTAAACACCATTTTAAACAAAGACAGACCATGTTTGTAAAATCGTCTGTTATTGTTTAAAATATACCGGAATTGTCACAGAAACTAGATTTAAATTGATACTTTTCTGCTACTTTATAATTCTGAAACAATTTTCAAAATCGGTTCACAAATGTCAAAGTTGTGGATGAAATACTGCGCACATGCTTTTTATGACTCACAATGTATATATATATATAAATATATATATATATATATATATATATATATATATATATATATATCTCAATCAATCAATCAATAAGAATTTAGCGTCCGGTTCCTCGCCATAGGGCAATGTCAGAGACATATATATATATATATATATATATATATATATATATATATATATATATATATATAAATATATATATATACATGTATATATATACATACACATACATGTATATATGCAGTATATATAATAGCTTCTTGTAAGATAAAATAAGAATTAAAAATATACATAAAATTGTGTCAGGATAAAATAAACTAATATCCTGAAGTTGAGGTCAGCAAAAAATTAACTTAAAATTGTCAAAAGACAATTTTACCATTGATGTAATTAGCAAAATTTGGAACTGCCGTAAAACGCTTGTAAATTAAATAAAAACATTATTTCATTCGTTACGTATTAAAACAATTATACTGCTAAAACTTAGAGACTAAGGCATAAACTTCTCTGTGAAAAAACAAGCTTAGTACTATCTCACTATCGTATTCTGTATTCATCTCTCTCTCTCTCTCTCTTAGTGCACTGCCTACCGGTTGTCCATGGTATATAGCGCCTCCACTCACCTCTATCTACCGTCTTTCTCTCCATGTCTACATATTAGTGGATCTTTAAATTATTTATAACATTCCTTTTGATATACTTGCCCAGTAAAAGTTAGTAGATGCTGAGGAAAGCACAGGGGGTCCACCTCATCATAAGCAGAATCTCCCAAGAATAATTGTAGTATTCATATACTATTAATATTAGTTTATGCTACATTCATTCTCGATTTATCATTACTCTTAACTCTCTGTACTCCGCAAAGAAAACTCTTTCTTTGGTTCAACTTATGTTGGACTCATATTTAGATATATTCTAAAAATATCCTTTACTGTTCTGCAACAGTCTATGCAACTTTGATTCCTATTCACTCTATCTATCATTCCTACACTCACTCGTTGTCAACCACATCGAATATTTCTGCAGTTCCTCTCGTTACCTTCAAACTTCAATCTAAATAAGAACAATCTATCTCCGCCCACAATCTTTTGACGTCAAACTACTGACTAGCTAATCTCGCAACTAAACTCCCAAATAATAAATTACTAAATGCATTAAATAATACAATATAACACTTTATTTTCATATATAAGATACATCATATTGCTGATCCATATATCAGGACACACATTCCTCACAATCATCTTCCCTAACTCCAATTTAGCTAGGGTCTGGATACGAAGAGATAGGCCTACTTAATTTTAGAGACATGGCTAGCAATTCCTAGACGTTCACCAAACCGAATGCCTTTTCTGATGTTGGTTCGGATGTTTGTAATTTTGTCGCCATTTACGACACATGCAGTCTAGGATAGGTTTATTCTTCAACAGCCAGTACATACTAGAGATGGGAATCGAACCGAACCGAACCCTAAAATCTGAAATATTGACCGAACCGAACCCGAACCCAGACTCTGGCCGAACCCGAACCGAACCCGAACCTTGACTTCGTCCAAACCGAACTGAAAAGAAATCTTGAAGTTCCTTTCTCCTTCGCCAGTCTCAGAAGAAAAGAACACTTTTCTTTTCAGCTATTTTTCAAAGTCTCCATTAAGATATTATGTAAAATGTTTGACATTATGCAAAGATAATAGGAACAATACAAATATATATTAGTTTTTGTTTTTACATATCTTACTGTATCTAACAGGATTTATTTTCAAGGAACGCTGGTTCCGACACGTAATTTAAAATAACAGATAGCAATACAAAGGAATGATAGAGTTACAAAGGAATGCTAGCGGGAAGCGAGACTGATCAACAAAAAAGGAAACACATTATTATAGTGAAATGATCTATTATGTTGATATGTATCACTTTTTGAACCACATGTTTAAACCGTTAGGAAATTTAGACCGTTTTCTGTGAACCAGTCCAGTGAATATCTCAGATTTTACTCTCAGATCAGCGCGGCTGGGATTTGAACACACGAGGGTTCAATTCACCTTAGGATCTGTCATTTAAAACTTCATGGCGTTACCCCTACGCTATTAAGACATTCATACACAAAAGGTAATGGATAGTTTAAATGTTACGGCATTGAAATATGGAATGAAGATTAACATTAAAGAGGCAAAAGTGATGAGAGTATCCCATAAAAATCGGAAAATGCTTGACTCAATTTAGGTGGATCTGTTTCTATTAAATTCAAATTATAAAAATTTTCTAATTTTAGTGTGCCATCTTTAAATTTTTGCAGCCAGATTTACAAATATTTATAGTTGACATTATGTATGTGTTACGGCTTTTTGGAGTAAATAATTTTGCACCATAGCATTAGATTAATTTTCATAACTATTTTCGTAACTTCATAATTGATCTGAGAGTTTCAAATTTGAAACCCTAAGGTTAATTATGAAGGTATTATTGGTTCAGTTGATAGTAAACGGTATACACTATGGTCATTTTTCTGTAGAAGTAAAAGTGTTTAGCAAATTGTCCATATTTGAAAGTTTTATGTTACTAACTTGCACTTTGTTTCTGAGATATTAGATCAAATTTTAACTAAGACATTTCCACTTAATTATAAACGTTTTTAATATAGGCCTAAAGGCCTAGTGATAAGATTAATTTTTAAACTGATGAAGCCTTATATTTGCTGGTTATAGTCAAGGAGAATATTTCAGATATAGTAATAAAGCTAAATATCTATTTTATGAACATTTGTTGGTCAACTAACAATATTTTAAGAAATGTACAGGAATAAATGCTACATCTCTCCTTTGTCATTGTCATACTCGGGTGAAAAATGTGGGAGTTAATATGATTATAATTAATTATAATTAATTGAAATGTGGCAGTTACTATTTTAAACATTTTTATCATAACCATGATCATTATAAGTAACGTTAAACAATTGCAAAATTATCCAAACCAAACCATTTTTAACTATTGTGAGGTAGAAAGCAAGCCGAATCCGAACCGAACCCTTGTTCGAACCGAACCCGAACCGAACCGAACTTTCAATTTCAACAAACCGAACCGAACCGAACTGTGAAATTGTCAACTGCTAACCGAACCCGAACCGAACCGAACTTTCATTTTCAATGAACCGAACCGAACTCTCAAAATTTATAAAATTCCCATCTCTAATATATATATATATATATATTATATATATATATATATATATATAGATATATATATTGTATAGTATATACTATAATATATTTATATATATATCTATATATATATATATATAGTATGTAGATATATATAAATATATATAATCTATATATATATATATATATATATATATATATATATATATATATATATAATGGTATGTAAAAGGGAATGTTATAGATGATTTAAAGATTCACTCGCATGTGGACGTGAAGAGGAAAACGGAAGATAGAGATAATTGGAGGCGTTATATACCATGGACCTCCCAGTACGCAGTGCACTAGGAAAGAGAGAGAGAGAGCGAGAGAGTATATATATATCCCCGTGTTGTGCTTGGGTGTGATTGGACCACGCTGAATGGGGCAACTGCCAACAATCTACTGCGTAAACTGAGGATGGCAAGAGGGGACCCACCTCACCATGAAATATTTTCCCCCAGGATTAAATGATAATTTACTGAGGAAGACAACGGGAAACCACCTCAGAAGCCATACTTTTCCCAAGCTAAAGGCTACATAAGGTACGGATAAGGCATAGACTTTGTGAAGGGATTAACATGTTGATCAAAGGAGTGCTCTCAAGGATCGAGAAAACAGACCTTCAGTGACTATAGAGAGGAGGGTGTTCAAGGTACATATGAATATGTACCTTGAACCTGCCACTTGACAGTATATCTCTCCTTTAGTGCACTGCCTGCTGGCTGGTCAATAGTTTATACCGTCTCCCTCCTCTCTATATTCCGTTTTCCTCTTCATGTCCACATATTAGTGGATCTTTATATCATCTAACATTCCCAATCCCGGACTCCCTCTATCTCTATTTTCCTTCCATTCTACCTTCCATAACCTCTTTTTCGCAGCCTTTCCTCCCTTTGAATGTGTCCTATCCAACTCTTTTTCCTATTTCATAATGCATTAATCAACCGTCCATCTGTACCAATTCTCATCAGAACGTCTCCATTTGTAACCCTTTAAGCCCAGCTACTCCAATGCATTCTTCTCTACAACACATTTTCAAATGTTCTGTATTCCAGTTTGACATTCACATTCACATTCATATTCGAAATTATGATGTTTTTTTAAAATATCAAATGCAAAACCAAATCTAAAACAACAAACTAATAATCGGAAATGCACCATTTAAATTCAACACAAATTGTACACTATCCACCTACAATCTGGTGCATTTTGCACAATAATATCTGCCCAAATCTTCAAATAATCTCCTATAAAAGTGGGACTGGTCGAGATTTTCGTGCAGTTCTTCCTCTAAAACAGACATTTCGAAGTGCACAAAAACAAATGCAGAAAAAACTGTGCGCCATTTAAATTTCAAATAAATTGAACATTATATGGTGCATTTGCAAAAAACTATTTCTGCACAAATGGCACAAATCGCCACTAAAAGTGGGACTGGTCGAGATTTTCATGGGTAAACGTACGTCAAGTCAGCTTAAACAAAATGACAGAGTTGTTCATGACAAAACCAGAATTAACGGTCGTTTTTAATCGCAATCTTTACATGCACAATCGTCTAGAAGTAATGCATTTTCGTCTAATATCTGTAGTCCGTGCGGTCGTAAGCATCAACCTTCTCAATCTTTTATCGCGATAAGGAAAATAGTCACTATTGTAAGAAGCCAAATTTTGCGAGTATCTGTAGTGTAAAATCAACGTCTCATTGACACACTAATTTCGTCGTCAGGAGCCCATAAAAAACACCTATAAGTCGGTCGGGAGGGAAAGACATAAGTCGGCTATAGATAATGTTAATCTTGCTGATGGAGGATCGAGAAATTCCTCTAGTCTAATTCGTATACAAGTGACAGGAACGTTTACCCAAACGTTATTATTGATAGTGGAAGTGCAAGTTGTGCAATAGACGCAGAATTCTTATAGATCCTACATCAGATGATTGATCTTAAAGATGACTATATCAATGGCGTTAGAAGTGTTCTTTGTCATTGATGATTTATCGGTACCTTGTATTCATGGTGTAAGTGCGTACAGGATATATGACATTATTACTGACTAAACGAATGGAATTGTAAGTCTATATAACGGAAGCGTTAAAGTTAGTTCCATCTAACGAATTCATTGGTCTTTTGCGTGTGAGAAATAAAACTGTTGATGTGAAACGATGCCAAGATGTGTAACGTCGATATTGGTTTATGCACGGAAAAAGTGCAATTTAGTCTCAAATCTGAAATCTCTTACAAATCCACCAAACCATGTGATTCTGTGCACTAAGAAAATTAATTTAAATCAGAAAGTACAGCATGTGTAAGTATTTAATTTGAGCTTTAAAACGTTTACTTTGCAAAGCAATTGTCTTATAGACCAGCTGACTAACAGAAGAAGAAATTGCATGATGATGTCGGGTGCTAGAAGTAACAGGAATTTCGGATTAGAACCTTCAAGTAAGGTTAAAGAGCATAATAGTTCATTTCAGTTTCGTAATTATTCCTGTGAATATAAGAACCAAGGTCAAGTACAACCGTCGTCTAACAATAGGCATGTTGATTACAATAGATGTAAGGCATCAATTAAAGGCGGAGAACTAAAGTCACTGATTAACAGTAATTATCGTAGACGAGTTCGTAGTAATAATTAATATTAATATATTCGTTTATTTTCGTTCAATCTGACAACCGCAGAAAGTTACAGCACAGAAATTCCAACAGACACAGCATAACAAATTACAGATATAGCATAAACAGTTAATAGGCTAAATATAAAAGAGATAAAACTAAAAATTGTTCTCGCTAGCATTTACCAAATGAATATTGCAACCTTACATAAATCAATGGCTTATACTATTCATAATTGCCATATAGGGCGTACTGTACTATGAGTAGAGAAGAATCTTTTAGTATTCATTAAATTAACTAGCATCATCTATAATCATACGAATAATGAAGTTTATATCGCTCAGACTGCTTCGTTTTATGGGAAGGGAAAAGCATATCTTGGCAGTATTTCTTCGGGTTGGGTAATTATGATTGTTTTGTGGAGATAACAAATGCGCCAGTAAATGTGCAGGGTTGTTACAGATTGCCTTGAAAAGATTATTGTCAGCAAAGTTACATAGATTCTCAAAATTAGATTCTTTACTGTAGAATCCAGCTCTCGTTGCCTTCTTTAAAAAGGTTTCAAGACGGGTTCTCTCTTCAGCATTTGTAAAGCCCCACCAAAACTGAGAGGCATATAGAAGCTTAGAGAGTGTGGAGGCTTGAAAGACTCTCTGAAGAAGATCATTTGCCAAACCTTTACTACGTAAAGAGTAGAGCGCAAAAATGTTGCTCGAACACAAGCTAATGATGTTTGTGATGTGAGCAGAAAAAGAAAAGTTATCAGATACTATGACACCTAGCATTTGATGTTAGAAGCCCGCTCAATTCCTTCAAGGTGTGGGACATCTCTTATCTGCCTTTTTTGCTTGGGTAATTGGAAGAGAATTTCTTTTGTTATATTTCGATTTAATAGTAGATTGTTAGAGCGGGGCCAGTTTTCGATATGGACTAATTCCTCTTCCGTTGAGTGAAGGTTAGAGGCAGGCACAATCAGGTATGTCTCATCGGCATATTTGAACAAAGAGTTTGTAGGCTGTAGGGTTTTTAAGTCTGACGTAACAATGACAAATGCAGTTGGTCCAAGCGCTGATCCTAGGACTATGCTGGCATTGATTGCTGCTGATGACGATGTTTGACCATCAAAGATAGTGGTGTGTGAACGGGCCGAGAGGAAGCTGGCAATCCACCCATTAATGTTGCTAGGCACATCTAGGGTACACAGTTTATCAATCATTTGTGAGTGTCTGACTGTATCAAACGCCTTGCTGAAGTCTAACGCTATTACTCTGACGAAGGTCTCAGTTTCGAGCATAGACGAAAGTTTGTGAAAGAAGGCAATGAGAGCAGCAGTAGTGGATCCTGTAGGGCGAAATGCATACTGATTGGTGAAATCAAGGCTTGGAGGTGAAGATAATAGCGCTGAGTATATATACCGTGACGTGATAATACGCTCAGTGATGCGTGAGAGTACAGAGGTGATGGAAATAGGGCGATAGTCAGACATGATACAGGGGCATGAAACCTTGGGTATCGGTTTAATTACTGAGGATTCCACTGAATAGGTACATAGGAATTGCGGATAGACATATTGATTAAGTTAGCAAGAGGAGCTGCAAAGACTGGAGCACATAGTCTCAAGAACCATGAAGGAAGGTCATCGGGACCAGTGGCTGTTGGTTTTAATTTGTCCAGACTGTGGAAAATTGTAAATTCTGAAACGGGATTATTAGGTACATTATTCACTTGGTTTATGATTGGTTCACTATACTCACTGTCGGTTGAGACTAGAGCATAATAGCTATTAAGCGTTTCAGCATTTATGCTCGGATTGGGAGAAGATCGTTGATATAGCTTCTTACCAGTGACCTTCTTTACTGCTGCCCATAGATCATGGGAGTTAGTGGCAGAGTTTAGATTTGTTAACTGATAAGAGTTATATTTCGTTATGAGTTTTCCTATTTTTATCGAAAGAGCATTAGCAATATTTAACTTTCCTTTGTGCTCCAATAGCAGCCGACGCGGATTTAAGAATAACCTCCAACACCCTGGGGATTGTTTTACTTTCAAAGCTGTCTACACGCGGTCTTCCAAAGTGGTCGCCCACAATTTACTAACCGCGTGCAGCGTGGCTTTACTTCGTTCAACTGACGCGCAGCTTAACTGAGTGCGCTAAATCCCCCCATAGGATAGGACACATTCTAAGGGGGGAAAGTCTATTAAAAGAGATCATAGAAGGTAGGATGGAAGGAAAGAGAGGCAGGGGCAGGCCGAGATTTAGTATGATAGATGATTTAAAGACCCTCTCATATATGAAATGAAGAGGAAAGCGGAAGACAGAGAAGAGTGGAGGCGTTATGTACCATGGACCTGCCAGTAGGCAATGCACTAAGAGAGAGAGAGAGAGAGAGAGAGAGAGAAAGAGTGAGTGTGCTATGAAGCCTATGATATATTAAGCGATATTTCCATTGTTACAAATCATACGTAATGAGAAATGCATAATTTTGAAATTTATGTATTGATTGATAATTAATTTGAATTAAAACTAATTGTTGGTAGTATTTTGAAGATTCGCAAGCAACGAAGAGGTTGCAGTTTTTGTGTCAGAATCTTAAAGTGAGTATTTAAAGAAGAGAAAAATCTTTCATTGATTGATTGATTGAAATTATGCTTGCAGGTAATTGAAGTGATTTATAATCTGATTAGCGACTTTTAAAGCGATTAATAATGCGCAGCAATAGAAGCAGTTAGTAAACAGAAATGAGATTTGATTTTTCGAAATTGGTTCTAGCAGAAATATGTGTTTACATATTTCTGTTAGAAACAATGTCGAAAAATCAAATCTTATTTCTGTTTACTGGGCTCTCCCGTCACTGACATCGCTTTCGAGTGAGGAAACTGACGTTAACCTTAGCTTTACCAGCTTTAAGCGCGATGAGAAGCGTAATGCTTATGTACTCCAAATACTGAGAGTAAATGAAATTACTAGAGAGAAGTAAGTACTAGTAAAGTGTAAAGTGAGCATGACATGAATATAATCTAGCAAGATGATCTATGGAATTAAATACCTTTAATTAGTAATTTTAACTAATTGAAGGTATTTAATTAGGGTAACTGATAGGCAGAAGTTAGCCAGAGAATAAAGTTGATATAGTAAATGCGAGTACTTTTGAGCTAGATAATATATCTAATTAGAGGAGTTGAATCTGAACCATTATATTTACTGGTAATTAAATTAGTATTGATTTAGCTATTTGAAATCTAGAATACAAGAAGAGGCAACGAGATTAAGTATTAAAATTAGCGTGCAAATCATATATTTATGCAGATTTAGGTCGTATGTACTTCGAGTATATAAGATCAGAGATTTAATTTAAAAGTAAAGCTGGTAAAGCTAATACGTTAGCTAGTAAGCTAACGTCAGTTTCCTCACTCGAAAGCGATGTCAGTGACGGGCGATCCCAGGATTTGAACCCCGCACATACTGATCCGCGGTCGCGTGTCTTACCGACTTCGCCACTGGCTCCAGCCAGTGCTTTATTATGCATATAGTGCTATTTAATGCATATTATTAATGCAGATTTAAATCAGGTTTTTCTACTTCGAGTATATAAGATCAGAGATTTAATTTAAAAGTAAAGCTGGTAAAACTAATACGTTAGCTAGTAAGCTAACGTCAGTTTCCTCACTCGAAAGCGATGTCAGTGACGGACGAGCCCAGGATTTGAACCCGCACATACTGATCCGCGGTCGCGTGTCTTACCGACTTCGCCACTGGCTCAGCTTAAGCGGTGAAGCGTGAAAATCTAAACGAGATTATATTTACAGACTGAGCGGAGATGAACTTAGGGCCTACTGATTGGGAGCCAGCTGTTAACCAATAGACTATTTGCGAGTAAATACAAATTTACTATCTATTGAGTTGAGAGTTTATAAGCTGATAAAAGCAAGTAGTTGAATTAAAGCTAGCGACTATAAATAAATATATTTGGTATATTAGCAAAATGTGAGTGAGTTCAAGAACTAATATCATGTGAGATGTACTAAGTGAAAGTGAGAAGTATTAAGTTGATTCTTTGAAATCAGAATTTACGGAGTTCAGTCGTTAGTAAATATGAAGCATAGTTAGTAGATTTATTAGTGAACGAGTATATGGCGATTTACATATTTTCGCAATACTAACGGAAAACTACTTGAGATTTATACTAGACAAAATACCAAAATAAACAGTATTTGTGAGTGCTTAGATTAGCTTAGATCTAGGGTTATTAAGAACTCAGAGGATCGAGAAAATGAAGGTTAAAATAGCGATTTGTGGATTAAGTAATCGAAGCTAGGATTACTATAGCTATTGAACTATAAGTTAGCTGAGCGATTAATTTGTGCAAAGGAGAGACTAATTCAGGGATTAATTATATATACACAAACACAGAGATGTATGGACTTGAGAATAGACAAAGATAGAAAGAGATAGTAGAGGAGATAGAAAATTAATGAGAGAATTAATTCATTATTAACAAATTAATTTGATTGATTGTTTGATCGATTAGGTTAGGTTCCAATCAACCAGTTCAGTACAGTTGTGCGAGACGTATAGATCTCTGAAGAAATTAAAGGAGACGGGAGATCTCGTGGAGTCATCGATTTGGATGCTTATGTTTTTTATTCTGGTGGAAGGAGAAGTTCCTTCTGACGTTGGAGCAGTCAGTTACTGGAGTTTCTTTTTTTCCGGGATCGTGGATATTTATAACGGTGTGTTTTAATAAAAACTTGGATTGTTTTGATTGTTTTCTTTGATTGTCTCAGTTATTAAAATGTAATTGTCCTGAAGAAAGCAAGCTCGAAATAGAAGAAGTATTTTGAAGTTACGTTGAAAAAAGTTGAGTAGTTTCTTTCTGGTTACAACTTTCTCAAGAGTTTATCACAGATTCAGGGAGATTTAAGTTTCAGCAACTATATTTCCTCTTTCCATTGATGATTTTCATGGGCGATTTAAGCAAGTGATTCTATTAAAAAGAATACGGCAGCTTGAGATCTCAAACCATATTTGTATGTTAAGATCTCTTGGTGTCAGATCTCAACACATTCTCGATCTGCGGAACGATAGAATCGCAGGTCCAATCCTGCTACCCTCGCTCACTGCCTTTATCTTCTGATTGGAGTCTGCCCTGACGCGATTGAGAAGTAGCTTTTTGGTAGTAGAATAATTGCCATAGGTAAGAAGGATGGAGGAGTTCACACGATATCTATAGGCTACACGTGGAGGCGTATCGCTGCCAAGTGTGCTAATGCACGAGTGGTTTCAAAAGTCACCTCTCTCCTGTCTCCTATTCAAGTGGGTGTGTTTATAAGGGATGGCTGCGAAGCTACCGTTCACGCTGTTTGCCGCTTCCTTTTGTCGATGACAGAATCATACTGCATCGTGAAGTTAGACTTCAAAAAAGCGTTCAATATTCTGAACAGATTGAAAATGCTTTAGGAAGTGCACAGTATGATCCCGGAGATCTACAAATTCTGTCCTTTGTCATATTGGGGGAGTTCATAGTACCTCATACTTTCAATTCAGTGAGCAAACCATAGAGTCAGTGGTAGGCGTCCAGCAGAGAGATCCTCTAGGGCCTCTTTTGTTTAACCTGACATTTCATCCTCACTTAAATCTCAAAATTCTCCTCTAGCTGTCGCATATCTGGATGATTTAACTTTAGGGGGCACTGAGGAAGTTCTAGTTCAAGCTGTCAGTATAGTAGCGGAAAAGGGTGTACAACTGTACATTTAGGTCTGGAATTAAATCATAATATCTTAATATATCATAATACATATATCATAATCTATATATCATATATATATATATCGTAATCTATATATATATATATATATATATATATATATATATATATATATATATATATATATATATATATATATATCATATATTAATATATCATATCAATATCATAATCATAATATCCTTCGACTCAATCCTTCGTTGTTCCAATTCACATGCAGATAAATATTTTATCAATGTCCTCTCCGCTTGGAACGAGCTATACAATACTGCAGCCCCATCTAACGAATTCGCAAAATTTCAGTAATACTGGGACGCACCTGCCATAGAAAAGAGCTTCCAGTATGTTCTTAATTGCTAAGCTGACTCAACAGATAGAGCTCGACTCCTCGCGCTTTCTGCTCCTGCAAATAGCGACTGGCTCAATGCCTTACCCATTTCATCCTGTGGGCTACACTTAGACGGTGAATCTATCAGAGTTGCAGTAGGCTTTAGACTGAGTGCTCGGATTTGTGAGCCACATTCCTATCCCTGCGGAACTATAGTGAACTCGAAGGGGATCTTGTAAGAGAAGCACAGGCAGAGCAAGCCGCCATCACAACATTAATTATATAATATAACGTGCTTTTGCTAAAGCTAGCATTCCTTTGATCAAGGAACCCCCGGGTCTCTTCCGCTCGGATGATAAGCGTTCAGATGACCTAACTCGCATTCCGTGGTAAGGTGGTAAATACTTGGCCTGGGATGTAACGGTTACTGATACCCTAGCTAAATCTTACGTACATGCTAGTTCTATTTCGGCGGGCAGTGCAGCGGAATTAGCAACCAAAAGAAAATCAGATAAGTACAGAAGTTTGCCATCAGCTTATGATTTTAATTTATTTTTATTTAAATGATTCATTCCTTTCACACAATAGAGTTAGAAAAGTTTCACAAAATACAGCACTTCACATGAAATGAAAAGGACACCAAGGTCTGAAGACTCTAACATGCGCCCTAATAAGAGAATAAAAGATTTAAGCATCACTACAATACTACAGCATTTACAACATTACAATGGTCACATTATTCATTGTAAAAAAAACAGTATATACTAAGCTGTAAAAATCAAATATTTATTAAAATCCAGTTTATCTAAATTGAGCTTAAATGAAGTAATACAATTTGTCGTGACTACAGAGTCTGTCAGTGAGTTCCAAGGTTCACAGACTCTAATGGAGAAATAGTATCTACGAGTGTTGACCCTGGATTGGTCAGTATACAACTTCAGAGAATGTCCATGAGATTGCCTATTATACAGTAGTAAAACAGAAGCACACTGGGTCAGGAAGCACAGATGCTTGTTTAAGACCCATTTCTTCTTTCCTCTCCATGGTTATTAGTAATCGTTGCCTTTTGATAGTATTCCATAGTCGTCCGGTTTACCTCTAATGAGCCCATTTAAAATTTAAAAACAAAATACTAAATCAGAATGTAACAGACTACGTTAAGAGTTCTCAAATTAAAAACTGTTAACCTGTCTTTATAAGACATGTTTTTTAGCTGTGGAATTCGCCTACTGAAATTCCGTTGCATCGTTTCAATTTCTAAAATATCACTTACCAGATGCAGTGACCAGGTAGGAGAACAATAATCCAGAATAAGCAGAAAATATTATTTATATGCAATAATCAACAGTCCGGTATCACAAGTACGAGAGTAGAATGTGCTAGATGCCTTTCCCTAATTTGACCTTTGACACCTAAGTGCATTATTAATCAAGCGCTGATCTAGTTAATCCTCCCACATACATGCTTGCCCGTACTAATTAGCCCAAACTATTAGTGGATGTATGCGTCACGTGTGTGCACTTAAGTGGATGTTACTAAATAGCCCGAAGAATCAGTAGAGCGATTGTCCACGCATTGAACATCATGTGACAACCAGATGGTACTAATTAGCTCGATGTGAACAGTTAAGTGGATGTTACTAATTAGCCCGAAGTATCAGTAGAACAATTGTAAGTCAAACTATTTTTTGACTAACTAAATTATTCATTGTTATTAAGAGAAGCAGGGGGTTCTCACCAGATGATTCATTCTAAATACTATAAATAATTTAGCAAACTATTTCTTCCTGAATAATTAGGCCAAAGTTACAGAAAAACTCAATAAAATGCGAGTTAACTTGCATCAATCATTCATTCGCACAAAAGTTTTCAACTTAATCGACATGGCTGTTATTCAAGTAAGTTATTATTTTATAACTTTTGCCTTTACTGTATTACTTTATTGCAATTAGTTTACGTGTTACAGAACTTGTATTTAATTCACTCTCTCCAAGACTTCCTCATCTTAGCTGATAATAGTTTTTATCTTTGTGATAATATTTTGCTGTGTTTTAGAAACTAGAGTTGGATAATAATCGCCTTATTACAGTAACAACCTATAATGAGAAAAAGTATGTGCACATCAGAGAACACGATGCGATTCAAGGTTGGGAAGTTGTCCGGAGAACAGGTTTTCTTGGCTGCAATCTACATTTCCAGTAGGCATCGTAAAGGTTTTGCAGACGACATGTCGCAGGGGATACTTTGCATTTCCATGCACAATGGCTTTGGCGTGAGCGACAAAGACCGAAGGGCTCAGCTTGACTTTTCTAGCGTAGATTTTACAATCTTGAATACTTATCTTGTAGTTTTCGTTGGGAATACCAGACATCAGACAGAAGTTCTTCTTGTTGCGAAAGAGTCTGATGCGAGTGGTTACATCGTAGGAATATATTTCTGCAAGTCAACAGATTTTCCTTCGCTTATGTATTCATGTCTCTTTTTAAGTCCAGAATTGGTTGCACCTTCCAGTGGGTTAGCGTCATCCATTTTACCCGCATCATCGTTTGTGAAGAGTGCAGCGCTAAGTTGAGTAGATTTAGATTCATCTCCATAGCGCAACAGCTTTTCGAGACATGCACAATAGGCATAAGTATTATACGTTGAGGTAATTAGCACGTCGTTTAATTTTATATCCATTCGGCAAATAAGGAATGTAGAAGCAGATTGACTGGTCCGACCTGACTTTTGTTGATCGCCGCATTATTGTCTCTGCGTACATCCAACTTGACATACAGCTGAGTGTTTGCCAAGTCGATGTAGTCTTGTCCGCTACCGCTAATGACAAACTCTATGGGAGTTCCTTCGCTGATGCTGCTGATAGGATTATATTCGACAGAACTTCCACTCTCTATACTAGTTTGTATAGGTGGAACGGAGAATATATCAAGTTCCGACTTGACACATTCGCAGCTTTGCGGATGTACGAACGCCATTATATAAATATGTCGTTGTGTTTCTTTTTAGCAATTCGCCTTTTCTTGATCCGTCTTCGTCCGTTTCCAGACTGATTAATGAAATTTTCTGATGTTATGAAGCGTTTTATACCATCAGGCACTCGTCTTTTGCTCGATTCTTTTAGAGAATCACCGCTCGCTAAGTCATTGGCAATCTCAAGACCTGTCTTGAGTGCATGTCTACCAAATGCAGCCAGACCTCGTTTAATTAGTGGAAATGCCGATCGAAACAATCCACTCAGCATACTACCCAAACCATGCCCTCTCTGTCCGCTAGCACCAACAAAGACTGGCATTCCATTCCCGCTCTGATTCAAATAGTACGATTCGTACATATCCCTCGAAGCATCGCAACAAACCTTCTTCCTGATGTTAGTAGATATGTTGAACTAGCATTTACGTCACATATTCTGTCTGAGCGAAATTCTGTAGAATCATTGCTCAAATTTGTTAACGGCATATTTTGTCTATCGAAACCCAATATATCGCATAGTTCACCTCCGATGAACACTGTCATATTTGGTGTGACTCTAAGATATAACTTGTAGTTATTTGGATTATACAGAAATGTAGGGAATCCTTCTCTTCGGATCCGTTTGCGTTGCTTCCCAGGCGACAAGTTGGCAAAGGACGAGTTGAAGTAAGTGTCGAGCTTATTTCGTTAATGAGGGCGCTCACATCAGCATAGTATCCTACATCTATAGGAATATCTATAATCAGTATTTTTTGCGCATCTTCGAATTCTTCCTCACCGTTTCTTTCGGCCGTATCACCACTAGTGCACAGAAAGCTAATTCGCTGAAGTTTTCCAACGTTAAACCACGTCTTCGGCATTATTATTTCTGACAATCCAACTTCCCAATCTCCCTGCAGACTTATTTCATTTTGCAGCTTTGTAGTATATTTCGTAAGAGTATTATCTGGATAATACTTCATCGAGCTGTTACTCGGCAACGTTAGGTAAAAATGAGACATTGCGCTTCTTTCCAACTTTCGGAGCGATTAGTAAATATCCCAAAGACGCGCCCAGGAGGGATAACCGCAGAGTTTGATTACCAACACCCAACGATAAGTGTGTGAGCGAAACACAAATTATGATGTACAATATTCCGATCTGTGCAAAAAATATAACTTCGCGACTCGAAACTTCTTGTCGGCACAAAGTCCATCTGCTGCTACCAGTATCCCTAATTACATAACGAGTTCATCTACTCAAGTGTCGTGTTTAGAATCGTATCCAACCCAGCGGATCAAATCTGTCTCTTTCTCTTCCTCGTTCTCGTTCGCAAGACCCTTTCAACATCAAATAACGAGGAATCTCTTTTGACTCTTTGCAGCTCTTCGGTATAAAATTTTCCCTTGATTTCTTCTCCAGAGAAATCCTTGAGTGTATAAGTAGGTGGCTCTGTCGGATAGCGGAATCTGACTACGAAAACTTCTTTTGACCATCCACCTTCGTATTCCTTGCGAAACGCTTCTAAGCGTCTACTTATGTGAACGGTGTCTCCAACTTTAAATTTCCACTCATAACTCGTTCTTCTTTTTTCAGTGTCATTCCGATAGTGATTATCCATCTCGCTGGGATCCATTTTTAAACTCGTGCGATAAGTATCATTATATGACTGTACGAGTTTCGGAAGAACTTCGATGAAGCGTAGAGATTTTAAGCGAGTAAAATATTTCCACATCTTATTTTTCATCGTTCTATTAAAGCGTTCGACTAGAGCGCATTTAATTCATCATTTTCGCTAGTATAATGTACTATTGAACGTTGCTTCAGAAAGGAGAGAAATATAACGTTGAGAAATTCTCTACCTTTGTCCGTTTGCACGTAGTAGGACATGTGTCACTTTCCAGTAAAATCTTTTCGAAGGCAGATTTTACTTCGGGCGCAGTCTTATTTTTAACCACCGCGGCAAATGAATAACGACTGTAACAGTCTATACAAGTCAAGATAAATTTATAGTTGTCGTTGTGACGCGAAATGCTGGTCAAATCTGCCAAATCCAACTGCCAAATTCGAAGAATTGTGAGAGAAATTGTTTTACGCCGAGGAAACTTGCGACGAATCGGTTTGTGCAAAGTGTAGGCATCCTGTCCTTCGAGAAACTCGCGCACCTCCTTCAAAGCACTTCAAGAATATTTCGCCAAGTTTTTGACAGAAGTAAAACTCCCAGCAGCTTCGGGGGTATAGCACTCGATTTCCATTGCTAATATTCTTCCCAACTTCTTCTCAACGTACTTGTGTTCTAGCATATCTGCGCTCGCTCGTTCTTTCAATATTTCTCGACCTTCTCTCCGCCGGAGCTGGAGTCACAACTGATGCTAAAGGCTGTTTTCCTCGACTTATAACTTTCCAACTCGAGTAGTTGGAGACGAGTTCTTTGCTGATTTCCGTCGATTCGTTTAATCCTCTAAAATATTCTAACCATCCAAGCGGCCGCTCTACTGTTTTTCTGGCTTAGAATATCGTTAAATAGCTCGACGATGTTAGATGCCAGTATGGGCGACTGGTTATATATCAATTCGCAGGGTTCGTTCCATGCGAGATGCTTTACTATGCGCAGTAATTTCTTTGCTCTATGTCTCGAGCTTGCTGGAATAGACTCTAAGATTTCACCTTCCTCCATCTCGTTACGCTTTGCGTATTCGCGCGAGCGAAATTTATTTAACGCCATAGTGTAATGCTTCGGTTTTACATCGTCAGGTTCGTCGCCTTTCAATATATCTTGGACTGTCATGTCAATTTGTGAACTCCTATTCTGCGTATTGATGGGTGTAGCTGCAGCTTGCATACGCGCGTATATTTTGCCGGATCAAGCAATACGAATTTCTTTGCATGTTCCATGAGGAGCTGTTGCCGCCAAGCAGACCTCCCAGTATAGAAACAATGGGACTTAGCAAGGCTTCTAGAAATCCGCCGGTCTGAATGATTCTCTTCTTTCTAGATAAACTAACTTTGCGTTTAACAGGTTCGCGCAGAATCCTTTTTCGACGATCTAAGGCAAGCTTTTGCTTTTTATTCAACGGAACTTTACCGTGCAGCAAATTTTGAGCACACTCGCAAACGCAATTTACAAAGTCCCTATGTAAATATCTTTTTAGCAAACTCTTTCTCTGCGACTCGCTAGATCTATTAAGTAACCTCAGTGTCGGAGCGTGCTCTCTAATTCTGCGAGACATGTTGCTCATTCGACATCCTAACTTGAATGAATGATTGGTGAGGATAACTGGACCTTTTATTTAGGCACGTAGACGTATTGCGGAGCCTCGTCCGAAAAAATGTTGGCTTTTTACTCTCAATTGTTCTTCAGCGTTTGGCTTTAGGTCGATAAATAGATAACCGTAAGGCTTGGCTGTAGCATCTTTGAATGCATCTTCCAAAAACTTGACTTTTAGCAAACATCTGTCTGCCTAATGTAGCGACTTGTCCTATATCTCTCGGGTATTTAAAGAGCGCTATGTAGTGAGTATTGAGGTTCATGGTTCTGTTGTGTTTAGAGTTGTGAAATATGTTTTGTGTTAGAAATAGTATCGAAATGTTTCTGTGATAACTGCCTTTTGTGAATATTTGAGCAACTTTTTCGTTTGCTTCATGCATCAGATAGTCTATTACGAGCAAGACGCGCTTTGTACCGTCAAATTCGTTTATATCATGTATTCCTTCGATGAAACGGACATTTTCAATAGAATTGAATACATCTTGGTAGACGCCATAACACCATATAATTTCCTGAGGAGGTGGAGTTATTATCTAGTTCATGTTTTGAATTAGCTTTAGCGTAAATTGGGTTTTCGCACAGCCGGTTGGACTCGATATCATAGCCGTAAATGGATGTTGCATGTTTGATTCATGAAAGCGACTGACGTTAAACGTGTAATTGTTAGAGTTTTTATGGAAACACACAAGTCATTTATAAGATGATATCTTGTTAACGAATACGAGTCTTTATGACTCTAGACGTTAGTAATAAAGTCTTTACAGACTCGACTATTTCTAATATATACTACAGTCTTTATCTAAAAACTTGACAAAGTCCATTTGTTAAATATTTACACCGAAGCCACCATCAATATCAAATTACAGTCTCTATTTACAATATATAAAAAGTTATATACACAGTCTCTAAGTACAATATTTACAATTTGCTCTATTATACAATATTTACAATAGTTCCTAATATTGAGAAGATGAAAAGTGCTTGGTGATGGAATTTTTACGCCACACCGGTACCTGCAGGGGATGAAATTTTGATATGTCCGTATGCATAAGTCGTGTATCCGTCGGGCACAATGTAGCGTTTGTCGTCGTAGGGATTCAGTCTGTCTTTTGTCAGAGTTTGAGTTAGCAGAACGTGGTCCTTACTGCGAATGCTGCAGAATTCAGCTCTCGTTTTCGTTTGTTGCACGAGACTACCGACAAAAGTGTCGTGTGTTATGTGTTTTTTTTCGAAACGAGTTCTGAATTCCTTTCGCAGTGGACTTGTTACCATTTTGGAGCAGGAGACTATACATTTTCGATCTTAATCCTACAAACGCGAGTGGTTGCAGCCCTTCGCACTCGTCTTTAAAAAATCCCAATTTTCGATCATTTACTTTGCTAAAACAAGGGTTGGAGGTGTCCATATGATCTACAAACCCTTTCATGTCTCTGTTCAAGCCGTCCGTTACGATATGCTAGCAGAGCGAGTCGGTGTCAGTGAACAAGAGTTGAGCCTTATTGTCGTATCTCGCCTTTAAACACATCGTAATGGAATTTAAAAAGGTTTAGTTTAGAAAGATCTAAAATATAGGCACCGGTGAATGTCGGTTTTTCCCAGAATACGTGCACTTGCTTCATTTGCACGGCTACTAGAAATTCGTTTATTTTGTGAAAGGACGGATAATTAGGTTTGGCGACCAAATTACTTGCCTGTTTATCCGATACGCAAATTTTAATATTGGTATGTCTTCTTAAATTCTGCATTGTTTTTCCAAAAATGGCATTATTTAAACATTTAAAAGAAGTTATTTTCTGAGGGGAACTGGGCATTTTGACGCTGGGCTGTGTTAAAATCAATGTAAGGCTTGATCCACCGACTTTGCGAGAAATTCATCACTCTATGAATCTGCTTGCAGATCAAGCCTTTCTCCAAACAGTATTGAAAATTTCTACAATGAAGCACGTATCGGGCGTTTGGTAAAAGATTCGGCACCAACTTTTCAATTATTGAATCTTGCTTTCCCCCAATTTTGTCAAAAGTTCGAGTTGGTAAGGAGAGAGGAATGATTCGGAGATAGAAAGTCTTTCGGGGGCTAAGGGAAGATCATTGTGAAGCTCGTTCAGCTGATATGGATATTCTAAATCCACCTCTAGCATGAAAATCGTTTCGGCGTCCTCTGGGATCTGCGCGAAATTGATTGTCTCAATTTCTTTCCTTGTTAAAAGATATAAACTTTCCAGTGGGGAGGGGCTGAGACATTGATCATCCGTAGAGGTCATGAGCATTATAGTACTGTATGTACGAGTGGGCTAACCGAGGATCGTAGCTCTGCAGACTTGGGTTATTAGCTATGGCTATTGGCTATGGCGTACCTATGCGTAATCATAGATACGCCTCCGCGGAGAGCCGACTCGAAAAAGAGAAGATGATCGGGCTCTGTTAATAGCTCAATCTTTGCCTCTGTCATTTTTAAGCAAGCGTCAAAAGACAGGCCGGGGCTGATGTAGTAGTGAGCAGGGTCAAGATCATAATTTTTTATCGAGAATGTTCGCAAATTTTCAAACTCGTCAGCCAGTAGAAGGACGTCGGTTAGAAGGTACAGATCATGATACTCTTGCATATCCTTCAAACCAAACGCTTTCCAAACTAACTGGGCGTGTTCGTTATCTTCTTTCGAACACTCTGAGTCTCTCAATTTGCTAAAGAATTTCTGGAATGGAGGTAGTTGAGGGTCGTTGAATTTATCCCTAGAACTCATGGGGATAGACTCCTTTCCTCAAGATAAGAGATCTTTCATTAGAGTCTGAAAAGTGACGTTTGGTATGGACAAACTTTTCCTCATCGTCTTTCTTTAAACTGTCAACCAAAGAATCAAGGAAACCAGGAAGGAATTGGCAAGAGTCTAAAATTCTAAGTTTTTAGACTTGGACTGCAATGAATTTTTCCGAATTTGTTGCGATGACTCTAATTGTGTTCATTTGGGCGAGGGAATCAGACTGCAAAAATTTTAAAAAGTGGTGAGTGTCGTAGTTTTTAGAATTGTGAAAAATGACAGGGACAAAGTAGCTCAATTTCTCTTTCTCGTCAGCCTCATTATCGTCTGCATAGCATCCTTCCCCAGGTATCTCTTCCATATAAAGTGCTGATTTCTTCGGCTTGTCCCAGCCCCTCGAATTAAATTTACGAGGTTTCAATTGAAGATTGCATTTATTGCGGCGATAAATTTTCCAGTAACATGATCGTGATGTCTTACCTTCTTTCCAAAAGGCTCCTGGCAGAGGAAACGGACATCTGCATCATGAAACTTACGACAAACCGCTCATTTCGTTCATTGAGACGCTAATTAGTAAAATTCACGTAATTGCTCACGTGACCTGAGTGAGTGCTCTACCGATACTTCGGTGGAGTGTTTTTATCGACTAGAAAACTAAGAGGACGTGTTTCTATTAAGTTTAAAATTACGTGGGCGTGTTTTTTCAAAAAGAGAATTATGAAGATGAGTTTATACCAAGTTTAAAATTATAAGGGCGGGTTTCTATTAAGTTTAAAATTATGAGGATGTGATTTTATCAACTAGTGAATTATGAGAATGTGTATTTTCCAAGTTTAAAATTATGAGGGCGTATTTTTATCTAGTTTAAAATTATGGGGGGTGTGTTTAAATCAACTAAAAATATTATTGCAAAGGCGACAAATTATTTCGGACAGTTAATATATTTACACAAGTTCTACAAATCGTAAAATAACAACTTACTTACAATAAAATAATAAAGTAAAGGCAAAGTTATGCGATGACTATTAGATTCGTTATGATTATTAATTATTAATTAATATGATTATTAATTGATTATTAGATTATTATGATTATTACTAATGATTATTTAACAGCCATGACTGTTAGATTGAAAGTTAACTCTCATTTTATTCAGTTTTTCTGTAACTTTGATCTAATTATTCAGGAAGAAATAGTTTACTAAATTATTTATAATATTTAGAATGAATCATCTGATGAGAACTCCCTGCTCCTCTTAAGAGCAATGAATCATTTAGTTAGTCAAAAAATAGTTTGACTTACTTACAATTGTTCTACTGATACTTCGGGCTAATTAGTAACATCCATTTAAGTGTTCACATCGAGCTAATTAGTAAAATCTGATTGTCACATGATGTTCTATGCGTGGACAATCGCTCTACTGAGTGCTGTGATCACATGACGCATACATCTACTAATACTTCGGGCTAATTAGTACGGGTAAGCATGTATGTGGACATATTAGCTAGGTCAGCGCTTGATTAATAATGCACTTAGAGGAACCCCTTCCCCTAAGTGCATTATTAGGGAAAAGGCATCTAGTACATTCTACTTATATGTACAGCATAATTAAGTTTAGAATCAACTGCAATACCTAAATCACGCAACTGATCAACAGACCAGAGTTGATTTCAATATTTTCTACTTTATTAAGTTGATATCCAAATTTAAAACGTCTTTATTAGTGATATTCATCGTACAGCATTTTTATTGATATTCTTAATTGCCAACTCTTTACCCAAAGTGGCAATTGGTCAAAACTCTTTAAAAAATATTCCAAATCTGCATTACATTTAATTACAGTGTACATCGTCTGCAAAGTATTTTGTTTCAATTGATTCTGGAAAGAGATAAGCGAGGTCGTTTATATTTACTACGAAAAGGATAGGTCCTAGAACACTACCCTGTGGGACTCCGCTGTCAATATTTATGATATCAGATAAAGTATGACAAATTTTGACTTTTTGGGACCGGTTTTCCAAGTATGATGTTATTATATCCAGTTGTGACCCACTATTGCCCATCAAGGAGAGCTTATAAATAGATTTTGGGTGGCTTGTAGAATCAAATGCTTTATCAATATTATGCTACTTTGGCGTAATGGCCATCCTTCAGACTAAGCGTCCAGTGATTTAAGGATTACATTAAAAAATTTGTACATGTGGAATGCTTAGCCATAAAACTATATCGAGCATTTGTAATCATGTTATTTTCACTAAAAATTATTATAATATCCGATTTGATTAAACTCTTAAAAATTTTGCAGATCACACAAGTTAATGATATTGGTCTGTAATTTTCAACTAAGCAATATTTACCGCCTTTAAATACTTATATTAAATAATAATATAAGCATGTTTCCACATGCTTGGAATTTCTTTGCTAGCAAATATACATTTAAACAGCTTGCAATAGTGGATTTGCTAAGCTTGGAGCCAATTTCTTAAAGAAAATAGAAGGCATGCCATCAGACCCTGAAGCAAAGGATTTTATTAGTTTTTTTCAAGATTCTAAGCACTATATTATTTGTAATAAGTTACTTCCGTCAATTTGTATGTATTTTGTGAAGCAGCTGAGTCTAATAATGGTATAATGCCATTATCCGAGATGTGCACACTTGCAAAATAATTATATATGGAGTTTGCCATTTCACGCGAGTCAAAAATGTAATTCCCGGTAGAATTAATTATAGGCGCAATGCCAGACATACAGCTAAGTTGAGAATTAATATATCGAAAAACCGTCGCATATAATGATAAAAATATTTTCTACTAATGAGTCGAAAATATTTTTGCCTCCACATCTGCTTCATGTGAATATAGATAATTTTTATCTTTAATAGCCGCCTTCCTGTATGCAATTTTACTGTTTAAGTTGTTTTCAGCATATTTGTTTGCGCCATAACCTTGCATTAAGTGCTAACAATTTTCTAATCTGTTTAGGATAGGTCTTTCTTCTTTTATTGCGTGGCTTTTTTGTTTTTATTATTTCGGGCACAAAGTTATCTCTTGCATATTTTAGCACAGAATAGAAATACCACGTAACTTCTTCAATAGATGAATCACATTTTAAACAGAATGACCGATCAAAGGAGATAAAAAATCCCTCATAGCTAACCAACCAGCTCTGGATCAGTTATACTCTGATTGCAGGTTGCAAATTATTATCAGGTACAAAATCATTAATAAAATCTTCATCATCATAATCATAATTTACAAGAAAATTTTCAAAAAAATTGATAGATTTGATGATCACTATTGCTTAAAGGTTCTTTGCTAAAAACATTCGATAGTGGATCATTACATAATAAAATATCCAGAAAATTTTCACCACGGGTAGGTCTATCAATAAACTGGACGAAACCCAGTCCATTTACAGCGTCATAGACAAATATTGGATTCCATATGAATCACATAATTGATTAAACCAATCAACATTTGGACAATTCAAATCACCTTCTATAATTAATGTCTTACTATCATTGCAACAGAACTCAAACAAATTACAAATTTGTTTCATTACTTCTAGCGATAGTTCAGGCGGATACAGGACCAAACAGCGCAAATTAGATTTTTCAATAAAATCAAAGCACATAATATTATATTCAATAAGCTGAAATTTATCAGAGAAATCGGTATTATTTGCAAATATTAGATTACGAATAAGAACCAATACACCACCTCCAGACTTGTTTTCACGATCGCATCAATAAACTGCATACAAGCCAATCGGATCAATCAATGCAACAGTTACAGACTAATTCAACCAAGATTCTGATACGCAAAAAATATGTGGAGCATTGTCACTATAAATAGGATAATGAAGATCAGGTAATTTGTTTTTAATGCTTCGTGCTTTGAAATACTTAAATGATAGAAGTTTGAAAAGATTTTGATCTAGAATAGGATCTAATTGTTTATTTCTTGAGTCAGAAGGACAATTCAGTCATCGTCTAACTGGCAGCCGAGTGTCAGTAGCATTTAACTCAATAATAGGTGTAGTACAGGAACTACTTCCTCAGAATGTTCCTGTTTCGCAGCATTTCAACATTCTTAATGATTCGGCTGCAGTCTATAGGAATCCCGCTGATAAATGCAACGTTTCCTTATCTTGCAGTTCACAATATATATATGACCAAAGATGGTAGATAAATTCTAGTTCTGCCGACAATTTTCATTTTAAAAATTCTGAGACAAGCGTCTTACAGGACTCGATCCTTTCATGCTCTCCTCAGTACACCAATTTAGAAGTAGCCAGGGTTTAAGGCATTTGTGCTGCTCTATCCTTATCGGAAGCGCCTATTGGAATGGTGACCAAGTCCATGAAGGCTTGGGACTAAAAAATCTCTGGCATTGTGCACAATGAACTCCTCGTGAAGGCGGTAATCCCACAAGAGAAGGCCCGGCTGCTTGTTGTTTCTGCTCTTCATAGTAGTGACTAGGTGAAAGCCTTGCCTTTATCTTCCTGTAGCCTCCGCCTAGATGACGAGGCAGTCAGAGTAGCGGTCGGTCTTCGTCTGGGCTCTACTCTTTGTGAGCCACACAACTGTGTGTGCGGAGCATCGGTCAATGCTCTAGACACTCACGGCCTTTCGTGCATGCGGAGCGCTGGCCGAATCAGCAGACACCAGTTACTCTGAATGATCTGGCATGGCGTGCCATAACTCGCGCAAATATTCCGGCTATTAAAGAGCCCCAGGGAATGTGCCGCTCAGATGGGAAACGACCGGACGGGGTGTCACAAATTCCTTGGGCTGAAGGCAAGTGTATCAGCTGGGATGTCACTGTAACGGACACATTCTCAGCAAGCAATCTTGGCCTTTCGTGCGCTGCTGCTGGCTCAACTGCTGAGGCTGCTGCCAATAGGAAGTCCCTTAAATATGCTGCAGTCTCTAGGAGCTACATCTTCCTGCCAATTGCTATTGAGACCTTGGGCCCCATCAACTCTGCCGCGTCTGACTTAATAAACGACTTAGGCAGGAGAACCGAATACAGGCGACAAATGCGAAAAAGCCTTTCTTTGGCAGCGCCTGTCTACCGAACTCCAGCGCTTTAATGCTGTCTCCGTTCGTGGCACATTGGCGAATGCGGGCTCCCAGAGCGTAGATGAATTATTTCAAATATTTCTTTTTCATATTTCTTTTAATTAAATAAAGTCTTTTTTTATCTTAGTTTTTAGCCAAGGGCCCTATACAGGCCAGAGAAAAAACTAAAACTAAAATTAAAATAATATTAATAATAATGATAATTATAATAATAATAATAATAATAATATGAAGAAGAAGAAGATGAATTAATCTTATTAATTAGCCTTAGAATTAACTAGAATTAACCATAGACTTGCCATTTCAGCACCTATGCAGAATCTAAGCCCCAATGTTGGCTTCATCTGTTCCAGCCCAAAATATAAGCCAAACCCAAATAGGTGCCCAACCTTTACACCAAAAACTCAACTCAAACCTGGGGTTTAATCCACGCAGCCTCAGTCTCAGGTCCCGACGGGTGACAAGCGGGCACTGGGGCAGCACTTAAGCACGAGGGTGATTGTCAACGGATTGAACACAGCCCGTTTGAAATAGAAGAGAAGCGTCCTACGTCCCTGCCTCTCAATACCTCCCTCCTCCTCCTCCTCTAGTGCTTCCACAGAACCTGAGATTGATCCACAAGAGTTTTCTGGGCTGATCCTCAGCGAGAAGAAGATCCTCGAGGCTAGAAGGGCCTCTGTGTCCCAGGGGCCAATCTCACCGGGACCACAGTTCCAGGGTCACAGTCTGAACGAGACGTTTACCTCAGAGCTCTCTGAAGCGGAGAGGAAGAGCTCATCAGGCTTTACAAAGCGGAGCTCTAATCAACGTTTACTCTATCCCAGAATTCTCTAGGAACAGCAAATCAGATTTCAGGGACGTTGACTTCTCAAAGCGGTCCTCCCAACAGAGACACAATTGCCTCATCAACGCCTGTTGAGGGGACTCACAGTCGTGGTGGTTCGATAGCAGTGGAAGTGGGGACCGGCCACTGCTTTTGGCTACAGCAGGGCCAGTCCCCACTTCCACAGGGCCTCCCAGAGCGTAGAGGAACTATTTTAAATATTTTTCATCTTTCTTTTAATTAAATAAAGTCTTTTCTATCTTATATTTTAGCCCAGG
>CAJHZI010000850.1:42500-57703 GCA_905160935.1 Enchytraeus crypticus
CGGTGAGCAAAGGTGGTCTTGGAATTCGTCTTGTTTCCCATATCGCGCCTTCAGCCTTCTTGGCATCAGCGATGGGAACGAGGCAGTTGCAAGACGCCATAAGTGCTCCCTTTCTGCCGATAGATTCATTTACGTTGCGTTGTCAGTTTGGTCCAAAAGCCTCACCTCCAGTGAAATCATGGGACGGTCTTATAGTGGATCGGATTTATACCAGTCTGCTAGAATCCCAGTCCAATGCAGTAGACAGAGCACGACTCCTAGCTGTATCAACCAAAAGAAGCAGCGACTGGCCTCACGCTCTTCATGTTGCTTCTTGTGGGCTTTTTTAGACAATGAGGCGATTCAAATAGCCGTTAGTTTCCTTTTAGGGGCGAAAACTTGCGAGCCTCACATGTTCACCTGCGGTTATGAAGTCGGCGCTTTAGGTCTCCACGGCCTCTCCTGCAAACGAAGCTCAGGTAGAATGTCTCGCCATCACAATTTAAATGACTTAATATGGCGAGCACTTTCAAGAGCAGGCATCCCTTCCTCTAAGGAACCAAGTGGGTTGTCCAGATCAGACGGCAAGCGTCCGGACGGCATGACTTTAGTGCCCTGGTGCAACGGTAAATGTGCCGTATGGACGTCACGGTCATTGACACTATGGCAAACTCCTACCTGAATGACGACTTCAGTCACAGCCGGTGGAGCTGTGTTCATGACGCCTCTAGGAAGTTGGATAAAACCGTGATCGTCCTTAGGATATGAAGTTGTTCCGGTGGCCATTGAACCAGGGCCCGATGAATCCCGAACGAGCTGACTTTATTAATGGCATAGGCAGACTTTTGCAGAGCAAACCGGCGATAAGCGAGAGACTTTTTCTTTGGCAAAGCTTTCCATGACTTTGCAAAATTTAATGCAGTCTCAATAATTCTTTTAAGCCGTTTGATGACCTCGAGTAGCCGGGCGGCGATTCAGCATGTATTGCTTGAATCGTTTTTATCAAACCTCAGGTTCTTTACACCGGGGTAAAAAAGTAATTTAAAGAAAATAATAATTTAATATGAAATATAATTACCAGAATTAAGAGAACCGTCTATGTATAATTATCGTCTATGTATTATTATATTATTATTATTATAATAATAATAAATAATAATAATAATAATAATAATAATAATTTACTGTAATGATTTACTATTTAATTATTACACACTTATTTCTTAGTATAAAAACAGTAAGAATAAAACATTTATAAGCAATAAAACCTCACACTTATTACAGACTAGGCCAATCCAGTTAGATTTGAGCAGGTATATTTATTTATGTTTTTGTCTAAGTCTAAATTCCAGAAAATGAAGAAATTTAATTCTAATTTCTAGACTATCGATTCAAGTCTTTGAGACTGCTTAACCAATTATCATATTGTCCTTCAATTTCGTATTATAAACAAAATCTCTTTCCGTAAAAAATACCACCACCCCCACCCCAACTCCATCAGCAAAAGAATACCCCCCAAAATTGTTAATTTTGTAAATGATTTCTTTGAAAAAACGTTTTTCTAATTTAAAGTCTATAACCGGAAAGTACAATAACAAGAAAGTGATTGATATGCGAATATGAATAGGTCAATTGACCTATATGTAATATATTTCCGGTATATTAAAGCAGGTATGTTTTAATATATCGGAAAGGAAGACCTGTAAGTACTTGGCTAAATACGATCAACAAGGATTTGAGAGCATTAAACATTTCACTAGAAGACGCTGTGAAGATTGCTGATGATAGAAACGAATGGAGGAATGTTGCCGCCCTTTGCTCTGTACAGAACTCAAGTAACTGATAATGATGATGAAAGCAGGTATGTTCAATGTTGTCCATGTAACAACCGTTTACATGCAAGTATCTCACGATAAGGTGCACATTCGTGATCTAGCTAATGCAAAAGGCAAATATGCATATATATATACATATATTTATATATATATATATTTTTTTTATTTAATATGTAACATATTAAAAAAAGAATATATACATATATATATATATATATATATATATATATATATATATATATATATCTTGAAGACAATAATAAGACAATAATAATAAGATTGAAAATATTGAGCCAGGTAAGCCCAATTCCTTTACGGCATGTCAAGATATTAATAGCTCCCAATGGTTGTGATAAATCTGGTTGAGGATATCGGGTTTATAGGTCTACAGTGTGTATAACTATCACCGAACTGTCAAAGACTATGATTGTTTTTAATTTTGAAGTTAGGACATTGAATTCGCATTGTAATAAATTTATTTATATTTTCCAAAAAATTAAATTTAAAAAATAAGCAATTCAAATAGATGTTATACTTACATGTAGTTGTTGGGAGAGTTGTAGTTGTTGTTGTAGGCGTAGTAGTTGTAGTAGTAGTAGTTGTTGTGGTCGTTGTTACTGTTGATGTGGTTGTTGTGGTAGTGGTAGAGGATTGAATTGTTGTAGGTTCCGCTGTCGTGGTGCTCGTCGTGCTACTGTAGAGAGGCTGGGCGCAGGACGTCGCATAAAGAGCGTTCAATACGGTGTTTACTGTTGAATAGTCTGAAGCGTAGAAGAAATGTCTATCGATGGGAACTGAGGCAATAGTTTGCAGCTGTCGAACGTCAACATTGTTCGTTATACCGATACAGAAAATCTCTACTCCCAAGGATTTTGTCAGATTGGCTTCAACAAAAGTAGACTCAGTTTCTAAGTTAGCTGTACCGTCTGTGATGAGAATGAGAATCTTCTTAACTGGCCTCGAACCAGGGCTGTTGAACAATACTTGCCCTCTAGAGATTCGTAATGCTGCAGCTATATTCGTTTCGCCTCCTCCGATATCAAGACTTTTTACAGCGGCCAACAGTGTGGGATTATTAGAGTATCGATTAAGCGAAAAAGCTACACTAGCTGTTGTGCTGAACGTTACCAAACCGAACTGAGTGAGATCTGGGGCCACAGGGAACGCGTTAGTGATATTACCAACAAAGTCGAGTATACTTACATACCAATTGTTGTATCCACCAGGCGGAGCAGCAATACTCGAAGATTCATCCAATGTAAGCACAATGTCTGCTTGCTTGGGACATACTACAATATTAACATAATATATTTGCCTGACTAAAGATAGTAAAGAATGCATCATTAATATTAATAATAGTAAATATGCTTCACTTTGGCCAAACCATATTCACAGCGGGTCTCCTTGATTTAATGCCAGTGGTGTCCATTCCGTATATTGGCTGGAGCCAGTGGCGAAGTCGGTAAGATACTCGACCGCGGATCAGTATGTGCGGGGTTCAAATCCTGGGCTCGCCCGTCACTGACATCGCTTTCGAGCGAGGACACTGACATTAACCTTAGCTTTACCAGCTTCATTAGTTGGCGCAACTTTGAGCCACAAAATAATTGGGGGAAAACGTTTTTGATAGATTGGGGGAAATGTTTTTGGAAAATGTTTTCTCAAATCATTTCTGTCATAGATTGAATTAGTTCATTTATTATTTTTATAAGGTTCTTGATGCATGCGATATTAAGCTTCTTGGTCTCTAGTTCGAATATTCTATATATTTTCTGTTTTAGGAATGATGATCTCAGGAATATTTTAGGAATATACATCTGGCTAAGTCCTTTGTCCACATAGAGCTACCTGTACTATACACAGTCATGCATAGCTTCACTAGTCATATTGATGTAGGTTGATTGTTTGCGGTTGCCCTATTCTGCAGTGCTCCAACCGTGTGGTTGGAACCCTGCAGAATAGGGCAACCGCAAATAATAAATGACAGAATAACAGTTATTAGTGGTATATTCTGAGAATAAATCCCGTTTTTGAGGTGGCTTAAACAGTAAATCAGGGGTTACATAAAAAGAGTTTACTTACATCAGACGACTTAGGTAGAACTAATACGTATACTGAACTGTGCTATTTCAAAAGGAATCTCGATGTTAGGTTTAGTTTATTAGACATCTTGAGCGAAGAAGCCTTAGTGTCCGTTGAAATTTTGATATATTAAAAGAAGTAGATGTATGGTGTTAATCAGGTTATACCCGAAAATGTTCAGAAGTAAAGAAGTAAACAAGCAATATAGTAAATAATAAACTATGTTGATATCTATCACTTTATAATACCACATGTTTAAACCATTAGGCAATATAGACCATTTTCCGTATAACCAGTCCAGTGAATGTCCGAGATTTTACTCTCAGATCAGCGCGGGCGAGATTCGAACCCACGAGGGTTCAATTCACCTCAGGATCTGTCATTTAAAACTTCATGACGTTACCCCTACGTTATTAAGACATTCAGCGAGGATTTGGTTAAGACGTCAGTAATTTGGCTAATATATTAGCTTTTTAATATTTGATTATATTATTATTTTTGTACTCCTAATTCTATGATATTTCTTTTCTCAACATCTAACGAAACATCTGACGGTCAGACTCCAATTATTACACAGTACTAAATCTATAAATCTAAATATAAAGTCATTAGAATTGCATTATAAAATGTTATAATGTAATTTTAAAATATACTGCTTGAGATGTAAAAGGAAAACTGATTCTACACAAACGCAAGAGAGGTTAACTGTTAGTAATGGAAAACTCCAAAGTGCTGTTGTAGCGTGTGAAGAAGAAAAAAGTCTTGATTCTTAGCCATTAATGGTCGGGGCATGTTTAATCAAGTGCTCTCTGCAGTTGGAAATACTGTCCGAGAACTACATTTATCTGCTAGACAAGGAAGGAGAGTATGTATCTAATGGTTCGTATAATAATTTAAATAAGTATTCATAATGCGGCCCATGCACAAAATATGAACAAAGAAATCGAGAGGGCTATTAGGGTATAAATGAGTTGGACGGAATGTGAAAATTGCACGATCGGTTTCATGCAGCAAATACCGATACTGCCTGCAGAATTATAAGGGACGAAGCTTTGGCCATCGAGCATACGAAATTGCTAATAATGATTCAAGATTTGACAGTACGTAAAGAAATATGGCTCAAATAGTATACCATATTGTGAAAAGTAAGGCAAAGTTTGGTCTTGGCCAGTCAAAAAAAGGAATAGAGAGATCCAGCAAAGTAAAAGACTTCAAGTCTTTTTCTTGAAAATCGTTGAAGAATTTCAACGTTTTCCTTTGAAGAATTGGCAAAAGAATTACACAAACCGATTCGTAGAAAATTTACGAGAAGACAGGTTCATGTGTGTGAAGTTGATGAAATATGGTCAGCAGATTTAATCGAAATGCAGGAATTGAGTATGGTTAATAAGGGCTGCAGATACATGCTTAACGTCATTGATATGTTTTCCAAGTATGCATGGAGCGTTCCGCTGAAAGACAAGAGAGGAGAAACAGTAACGGAGGCCTTCAAGTCGATTGTTAAAAAATTCAAATAGACTGCCAAAGTTCTTGTGGGTAGATCAGGGCAAAGAATTTTACGACAAGAACATGGATATTCAACCCGATATTCAACCTTTGAAGAACATAACTCAGCAGTTATTGAAAGGTTCAATAGAACCGTTCAACAAAAAGGGTGGAAAAGATATACGGAGGGAAATACGAGATATTGGATTGATATGATTGACGGTTTAATTGTAGCGTATAGCATTCGACAATAAAAATGACTCCAACTGAGGCTTGTAAGAAGGAAAATGAATAATACATTTATAGTTAATAGTAGGAAATATAGAAATGTAGAAAGTAACACGGGTCGGAAATTCTAGATTGGCGATAGAGTTCGAACTAGTGGGATTACAGGCGTGTTTGAAAAGGGTTACCTGCCCAATTGGTCTGACGAGGTGCACAAGATAGCTAAGGTGCAGCACTCATCCCCTATTACTTATGAATTGACAGATTCGCTTGTTGAAGGCGGTTTTTATGAAGAAGAATTACAGAAAACTAATCAAGAAATTTATAGAATCGAAAAAGTTTTACAATGGAAATTGATTATAGGGATGGAACATACCTTGGTTAAATGGGTGGGTTATAGTAAGAAATTTAATGACTGGATCCCAGCAGAGCATTTGGAAAGTATTTAGAGATAACGAATTTTTTTCAATCCCAAAAAAGTTAATTCTACGTTTAGAAAATATCTTTTGCCTAATAAAATGACAACCACCAACTCAAACTCTAATGCAAACAATCCATCCAAAATTCTCAAGTTTCAAGATCTTCATGCTGGAGATAGATATATTGCAATATGATTTTCAGGGATGATGCTCTGATGTTTTGAATCCCTAGATTATTGTTATTATTTATAATCTTTATATATATTTATAATATTTATATATTGTATATACTTTTTATATATTATTTATAATATATATATATATATATATATATATATCCTATATATATATATATATTATAGATATATATATATACATTGAAGGTTATATAATGTTATTTTTACTTGTATTCGCATTTTTATTATTAAGGAGTTTAACGGTTTCTTAAGCTTATGCTTAGCGTGACGTCACGAGGGTGGACGGAGCTACGAAAGAGTTTTGTTTTGAGAAGAAAAAGGTATAGGTCACGAGAGGAAGTGTTAGATGAAGTTCCACGTGTTAGTTTGGATAGAGGATTAGAAGGAACGAAAGAATTAGAGTAGACTGTTGCAGAACAGTGTTGGATAATCATTATTTGATATCCAAGTTTAGGTTGATCAATAGTTGATCGGCGGAAAGAGTTCCGAAAGTAATTATAGTATACTAACACAGTTACTGAGGAAATAATCAGTGAGCATTTCCATTATGGAAACTGTTCCAAACACCACCACAATATTATATCGCAAAGTAAATAGCATCGTTATCAATCAATTCTGTTCTGATCTTGAGAACTCGACTCTAATCAAGTCGCCTTCTCCTGATCTCATTGAACTTGTACAAGAGTACAACTCCACCCTTTCTGCTCTGCTTGATAAGCACGCACCTTTGACTTGCAAAACTGTCAGAGAGTCTAATTCCTGGTTCACTCCTGAGCTGTCTATGTTAAATCTGCGTGTCGTAAAGCAGACAGGAAGTGGCGTGAAACCCATGCTGTGATTTGGAAAACCACCACAAATTTACAATACAAGCTGTATTGCAAGGCCATAGCATCTGCCAAACAACGTTACTACTCCACCGTCATCAGCAATGCAGTAGACTCCAGGAACTCATGGAACGCGGTTAACACTCTTTTACACAGGACACCCTCTCCATCTCTTCCTTCACTTCCTGTCGAATCACTTCCCAATTTGCTTTGCACTTCTCCGACAAAATCAATAAACGCAGGTCATCTATCACTCATGTCGCCAACTCAACACCTCGCTACATTCAACCAACCAAATCAATCCTTGAGCAGCTCCACAGCTTTACCCCTGTCACCATCGATGAGATTAAGCGACAAGTCTTATATTCACTCCCTAGGCATTGCGATCCCGATTCCATCCCTACTTCTCTCTTGAAGAAGTGCATCCATGTTCTCTCACCCACAATTTCCCAATTGTCAACCTCTCCTAGTCCACTAGCACATTTCCTCATTCATTCAAAAATACCATTGTAACTCCACTCTTGAAAATGCCCTCACTGTATAAAGAGTCACTTTCCAACTACAGACAAATATCCAATCTATCATACCTTTCCATACGCACCTAGAGACTAGTCTTTCGTAGACTCTCCTCTCATCTCGAATCCAATGACCTCTTTAAATGAACACCAATCGGCCTTCACCAGAAACCGCTATACTGAAACTGTTCTCCTCTCAATCTGCAACACCATCACCAACGCCATGTGCACTCAGCGTGTCACTGGACTCTGCATGCTTGATCTCTCTGCGGCCTTTGACAACATAGAGCACCAAATCCTCCTACACCGTCTTTCCTCTTGGTTTGGTATCCATGGCAATGCTCTTGCATGGTTTACCTCATATCTTACCGATCGTACTCTCAGCGTAAAAGTGCAAGAGTACGCCTCTCCACCTTCCAACCTCAAGTACGTGTGCCTCAGGAGTAGGTAGAAGAGGCCGGTTCTACGGCGTGGTCCAGCTATGGTTTAGCCTATTAGCCTACTGCCTAGGCAGTAGGCTAATAGGCTAAACCATAGCTGCCTAGGCAGTAGGCTAATAGGCTAAACCATAGCTGGACCACGCAATAGGCAATTAGGCCATTAATAGGCAATTAGCTGTTAGCCAATTAGCCCAGCAGCTGTAGCAGCTGCTGCTGCGGGCGGCGCGATGTTCCCAGCGGCGGCGCTGCTGCGGGGTGATGAAGCGCTGCGGGGGGTTGACGCGCTGCGGGGGCCCTGCTACGATCTGTCTAGACAAGTCTGCGATCCCAACGGCTTGACAAAAACAGATGTGATCGGGCCGCCCTGAGAGTGAGAGAGAATGTTCTAAAATTTCAAAACAAACTTATCACGTAGTCACACACGTCTCGACAAATCTGCAATTACACATTGTGGTAAAACGGTTGATTCTTAGTCATCTGTCCTACTTATGGCGCAGCGTTTAGAACTACGCAATAGATAAGTACGTTGGCTGCATGTAGCACATCTTTTGTTTATGATGTTTGCAAATTGCAAACGCTTTTTCAGTTAAATGCTGACTAACTTTACCTGTTTATAAACAGTAAACACTTTTACGATTATATTCAATTACATAAGCACTTTTCATACTTTGCTCCACTAACAGCAGCAATTATTTATACTTTGGCCTACTAACCTAAATAGATTTATTTGCTTACTTCAGTACCTTTTTATTTGCATCAGCACCTTTTTTTTGTTTACATCAGCACTTTTACGTCAGCACTTTTGTTGTTATTGCTTACTTAATTTAACATATTTTCTGCCAGTATCTCTGTCTGTAAGTGTCTACCTGTGTCACTCTACATATCTGTTGTTATGATATTTGTAAATTGTAAACACTTTTCCAGTTAAGTGTCCTTAAGTGTTAACATTAAGTGTTTATAATCAGTATGAACTTTTCCGACAAGGCATCTTTTGCAACTATAACTTTAAAAAGTCATGTCTCTATCAATTTTAACTTTACAAAGTCATATTTCTATCAATTATAACTTTAGCGTGTCATGTTTTATAAAAAAAAATATTTTGAAGGTGTGTTTCTATCAAACTTAAATTTATCAAGTCATATTTGTATCAACTTTAAATATATCAAGTCAACCTTTTTATCAACTTTAACTTTAACAAGTGAAGTTTTTGTCAATTTTCAATTTATCAAGTCATCTCTTTTTACTAACTTTAACAAGTTAAGTTTTAATCAATTTTACAATGTCAAGTTATCTTTTTATCAACTTTAACTGCAACAAATTAAGTTTTTATCAATGTCAAATTTATCAAGTCATCTTTTTTGTCAACTTTAACTTTATTTTGGTGTGTTTTTTCTACTTCAAATTTCCTAAGTCATCCTTTTTTAACTTTAAATTTACGAGGTAATTTTTTTATTATCATCTATAACTCTACCAATTCCAGTTTCCATCAACTTTGACTTGATTAAGTTATGTTTTTAGCAACTTTATTATCATGAAGATGTGGTCGTATCAACTTTAAATTTACCAAGTCATCCTTTTATCAACTTTAAATTTTACAAAGTCATTTTTTTATCATCATTAATTTTAACCTTGACCTTGATCTAGTTCACTCCTGGTTTTTGCGTCAATCGTCATGTTGTCAATCCTTCAAAAAAGAAGTACCTTCTCATCGGAACCCCACAGCAGCGTCATAAAATAACTAGCTCAACCATTACATTTAAAGATATCCCCGTAATACCCACATATTCTGCACGTAACCTGTAATGTAAATGTAAATTTACCTAGTCATCTTTTTTATCATCTTTAAACTTAACCAATCATCGTTTTATGAACTTTAATTTTACTAACTCATCACTTTATCAAGTGTAACATTATCAAGGCATGTTTTTATCATCTTTAAATTATACCAATTTATGTATTTATCAACATTAACTTTATGGAGGTGTGTACTATATGAAATTTATTACTATGAAAGTGTGTTTCTATCAACATTAACTTTACGTGCCATGTTATTATCAACTTCAACTTTAGTAAGGTGTATTTTTATCAACCATATCTTTATCAAGGTGAGATTTGATCAACTGTAACTTCAATTAGTTATGCTTTTTTTTAAATTTATGATTATGAAAGTGCGTTCTATCAACATTAACTTTAACAAGTCATCTTTTTATCATCTTTAAACTTATCAAGCCATCGTTTTATTTTATTTTTAATTTTTACAAAGTGATCTTTTTTGTTATCATTAACTTTAACATGTCACGTTTTATATCAACATCAACTTTATCAAGGAGTGTTTTACATAAAATTTATTATTATGACTGTGTGTTTTACCAACATTAACTTTATCAAGATGTCCTTTTATCACCTATAACTTTTCCAAGACGTCAAATTGCAAACCTTGACTTTCGCAAGAAATCTTTTCGATAAAAAGAACCCAATCAAGACCTCTTTTTTATTGATCAACTAAAACTTTATCAAGATCAATTATTTTCAACTCTATTCTTATGAAACATATTTTTATCAACTTTTAATTTTAGCAAGACTTACTAAAATCAACATTAACTTTATCAATACATCAATTTATCAATCAATCAATTTTTTTAAATTGTGTTTCTATCGCCTATAACTATAGCTTTGACGAAACATCCTTTTATCAACTTTTAATTTTAGCAAGACTTCTTACAATCAACTTGAACTTTATAAAGACATCTTTCTATCAACTTTTACTATATCAAGATGTGTTTTTATCACCAATAACTTTACCAAGACATCTTGTTACAAACTTTGATTATTAGCAAGGTGTCTTTTTAGAAACTGTAACTTCTGCAAGATGTGTTATTAGCAACTTTTACTTTATACAAACATCTTTTTTCTAACATATTATCAACTTTATCTTTATTCATACATCTTTTTTTTAATCAAATTTTGACTTTATCGAGACGTATTTTGATCACCTATAATTTTATCCAGATATCTTTTTGCAAACTTATTGTCCACTGAATCTTTATCATTACATCTTTTTATTAACTTTTAACTTTATAGAGACGTTTTTATCACGTATAACTTTTACCGTGATGTCTTATAATCAGCAATAACTTTACCAATGCATCTTTCTATCATTACTATCTTTAATAAGTCAGATTTTTTATCAACCTTACTTTTACCAAGGCATCTTTTTATCAACCGTAATATTATGAAGTCATGTTTTTATCAACTTTAACTTTAACAAGTTATGTTTTATCAACTTCATTATTATGAAGGTGTATTTCTATCAACAGCAACTCTAACAAGTCGCTTTTTTTCTTTCAACTTAAACTTTAACAACTTAAGATTTATCAAACATTAACTTTATCAAGGTATATTTTATTAACTTTTAACTTTATCATGATGTGTCTTTTTCTATATCAACATTGACTTTATCACGGTGTGCTTTGAATCAAATTTTTTGTTACGAATGTGTGTTTTATCAACATTAATTTTATCAAGGCGTGTTTATTAACTTTTCAATTTAGCAAGGTGTGTTTTCATCAATATTAACTTTACCAAGTCATCTCTTTATCAACTGCAACATTACGAACTCTTGTTTTTTAATACACTTTAACCTTAGCAAGTTATGTTTTTATAAAATTTATTATAATAAAGGTACGTTTTTATCAATTGTAGCTTTACCAAGTCATCTTTTTAGCAACTTTAACTTTAGCATGTAATGCTTTTATGAAATTTATAATTGCGAAGGTGTGTCTTTATCAACATTAACTTTACTAGGATATCCTTTATGAAATGTGACATTATCACGGTGTGTTATTATCAACTTGAACTTTGGCAAGGAGTGTTTTTATCAACTGTAATGTAAAAAATTATATTTTAAGAAACTTTATATTTATCGAGGCATGTTTTTATCAGCATTAACTTTATTACTTCATCTTTTATATCAACTCTATCATTACGAAGGTGTATTTTCATGAACTTTAACTTTACATACTCTGCTTTACATACTCCTGTTTTCAACTTCAGCTTTAAGTTTACCGAGTCATCTGTTTATCAACTTTAATTTTTCAAAGATTAGTACCGTTGATAATTAATAATTTTACAAAGTCAAAAACTTTTTCGCACTTCCTATAAGCATATGAGTGCATGTCTGTATACCCATACGTTATGCATAATTCACAAATCGCTCCCCTTCTCTCTCTCTACCTCTCTCTCTCTCTGAAAAAAAATTACGCACTAAGCCCCAGGCGACGTCTTTGGTCATCTCAAGGCGAAGCCGAGGCAATACAGAGCGAATCAGTACCACTGCGCGGACCAAGATCTAAAACAATCATCGGGATCCGAGTATTGGGCCTGATTCGCTCTATATTGCCTCGGCTTCGCACCTTTATAATTATAAAATTTATAATTATGCCTTCGCAAGCGCACCTTCATAAATTTTATAAAAGCATAACTTGTTAAAGTTACAGTTGATAAAATCACACCTTGATAAAGATATGGTTGATAAAAACACACCTTAGTAAAGTTTAAGTTTATAATAACATGGCATGGCAAAGTTAATGTTAATAGAAACACGCCTTCATAGTATTAAATTTCGTATAAAACACACCTCGATAAAGTTAATGTTGATAGTAACATAACTTGATAAAATTTAAAGATTTTAAAAACACGCTTTGATAATAATACACTTGATAAAATGTTGAATTGGTAAAGTTAAAGTTGATAAAAAGATGACTTGGTGAAATTTAAAGATGATAAAAAAGATCACTAGGTAAATTTGAAGTTTGATAAAATCACACCTTGATAAAGTTATGGTTCAAAAAACACACCTTAGTTAAAAAAAAGTTAAAGTTGATATAAACATGATTTGGTAAAGTCAATGTTGATAGAAATACACCTTCATAATAATAAATTTTATAAAACTATAACTTGATAAAGTTTAAATAGATAAAAGCATGAATTGTTACAGTTGATAAAGGGGTTGATTTGGTGTAAAACATGTCATGTTAAAGTTAATGATGATTAAAAAAGATGACTTAGTAAAATTTAGAGTTGATAAAAAGATGACTTGGTAAATTTAAAGTTGATACAAGCACACCTTCATAATAATAAAGTTGCTAAAAAACATAACTTAATCAAGTTAAAGTTTATGGAAACTGGAATTGGTAAACTTAAAGATGATAATAAAAAATAACCTGGTAAATTTAAAATTAAAAAAGGATGACATAGCAAATTTGAAGTAGGGTAAAAACACACCAAAACAAAGTTAAAGTTGATAAAAAGAGATGACTTGATGAATTTAAAATTTATAAAAACTTAACTTGTTATAGTTAAAGTTGATAAAATGGTTGACTTGATATATTTAAAGTTGATACAAATATGACTTGATAAATTTAAGTTTGATAGAAACACACCTTCAAAGTAAATTTTTTTATAAAACATGACACGCTAAAGTTATAATTGATAGAAACATGACTTTGTAAAGTTAAAATTGATAAAGACATGACTTTTTAAAGTTACAGTTGTAAAAGATGCCTTGTCGGAAAAGTGCTTACTGATTATAAACACTTAATGTTAGCACTTAAAGACACTTCCTTGGAAAAGTGTTTACAATTTACAAATATCATAACAACAGATGTGTAGAGTGACACATGCAGACACATACAGACAGAGATACTGGCAGAAAATATGTTAAATTATGTAAACAATAACAACAAAAGTGCTGACTTAAAAGTGCTGATGTAAACAAAAAAAAGGTGCTGACGTAAAAGTGTGGATGTGAACAAAAAGGTACTGACGTAAGCAAATAAATCTATTTAGGTTAGTAGTCCAAAGTATAAATAATTTCTGCTGTTAGTGGAGAAAAGTATGAAAAAGTTCTAATGTAATTGAATATAATCGGAAACATGTTTACTGTTTATAAACATGCAAAGTTAGTAAGCACTTAACTGAAAAGGTGTTTACAATTTGCAAACATCATAAACAACAGATGTGAACAGCCAACGTACTTATCTATTGCGTAGTTCTAATCTCTGCGCCATGAGTAGGACAGATGACTAAGAATCAACCGTTTCACCACAATGTATGTTAAATTGCAGACTTCTCTAGACGTGTGTGACTACGTAATAAGTTTGTTTTGAAATTTTAGAACATTATATCTCACTCTCAGGGCGGCCCGATCACATCTGTTGTTCGTCAAGACGTTGAGATGGCAGACTTGTCTAGACAGGTCGTAGCAGCGCCGACGCAGCGCGTCATCCCTCCGCAGCGCTTCATCCCCCCGCAGCAGCGCCGCCGCTCGCAACATCGCGCCGCCCGCAGCAGCATCTGCTACAGCTGCTGGGCCAATAGGCTAGCAGCTGCTAGGCCGTAGGCTAATAGGCTCAACCGTAGCTGGACCACGCCGTAGAACCGGCCTCATCTACCAACTCTCAGGGCTCCCTTCTTGGTTCAATCCTGTTCAACCTATACACTACACCTCTAAGCTCCTTGATTTCCTCTCATTCACTTTACCACCAAACTTTCGCTGACGACACTCAGCTATACACATGCTTCACCCCCCGCTCCTATCCTGAAGCCAAAGCACACCTAGAGCAATCCTTTCAGTTGTTTTTTTCATGGATGTCTGCCATTTTCTTAGCGCTCAATTCTTCCAAGACTGATTTTGTGCTATTTGGGACATCTCAACAACAATAAAAACTGAATGAGGCTTCCCCCTCTCTCACTCCAGACTTTGCCATCTCGCCAGTTTCTTCTGTCAAGAGCCTCGGTGTCATCCTCGACCAGCATCACATATACCACGATCACATCACCAAAACTTCACAAGTTTGCTTCTTCCACAGCAGAGATCTGCGTCGAATACGACCATATCTTACCGTAAAGACCGCTTCTAATAGCGGTGCGGATCTCGTGCAATCCAAACTGGACTACTGTAACTCATTGTTCTGAATCTCCCAAGCTGTGAGATCGACAGATTGCAGTTCATCCAGAATTCCCTTGCACGTGCAGTCTTCCGCCGTTCTAAGCACTCCCATGTGACTCCTCTCCTGAAGTCCCTGCATTGGCTTGAAGTCAGAGAACGCATTGTTTACTGGTGTGGTCGAATCAGCCAGCTGTTCATTGCTGAGGCGTGCTGGCTTCAGCTGATACATGTATATATATATATATATATATAT